>MCFE01000419.1:0-78215 GCA_002104905.1 Basidiobolus meristosporus CBS 931.73 | reverse complement strand
ATTGCATTGAAGGCCATTCTCTCCTTCTCTTGAAACTTCTCCACATCTTCTGCTGTTCCTTTGGGCTCAACTTCCTTTCCTGTTACTATATTCCAAAGCTTTCTTTCCTCAAGGTGGATCTGCATCTTGATTCTCCAAAGTCTGTAGTTCTTCCCATCAAACCTCTCCTTTACAGGGAAGATGTTGGTATTGCTTTGTTTGCTGGTAGAAGTCATCTTTAGAATAGATTAAGGCAATCGGGGCTCATAACCTGTTGCAATTTAAGAAGTGATTTGGATATAAGGAACTTATCAAGAAATAGTGATAATAGTTGAACTGTTGTTTATTCATAAAGAAGCTCAGTATTTATACCTTTGTAGAAGTAATACAGCTGCAACACTAAGTAGGGAGGGTTTCTCAATATTCAGGAGCATTCTGTAACAGTTTCAGGGTTAGTACATAATGTTTGGTAATAGTGCTAATTTGATCCTGACTATAGGGGAATAATCATAAGATCATATATCTGGAGAAAGTGGCGAAGTAAAGGCAGTAAATGAGTCCTACAGTGACTAAGACTAGCCTAGAATTGTTAAGTAAATTTTTAGCTGCTGAATGATACCAAATAGTCCAATATTTCAACAGATATACCAATAGAAGATATAACTTTCACTAATTTCCTCAATCTTGGGCTCAAAATATACTGTAGGCAGTGTTTATCACTTCTACAGCAGTGTTCTGACCTTCTGTTGACTAATGGGCTTATTTACTTTTATTGTAACTTTTCCTTATTTGGAAGTCACTTTCCTTTCTGAGAAAATATTTCCAAATATGAAAATTCTGACCTCCCCTTTAACCTAAAGGGGTGTGTTGTAGAAGTCTCTAAGGGGGTCTTTAGACCTAAAGGGGTGTCTAAAGGGGTGTCTTTAGAGTAAAGGGGCTTCTTGTAGTGGTCTCTAAAGTGGACTTTACACTAAAGGGGTGCCTAAAGGGGCTTCTTTAGAGTAAAGGGGTTTCTTAAAGGGGTCTCTAAAGGGGTCTTTAGACTAAAGGGGTGTCTTTAGAGTAAAGGGGTTTCTTAGAGGGGACTTTTCCAACAGAAAAGTGGTAGTTTCTTGTAGAACTTAGATTGGATTCTTGTGGGCTTTGCAGTCTCTTTACTGATGTAGTACCGATCAAAGTCAGAATACTCAACAGTGCAAGTGATGCAGGGGAAGTCTTATAACCTTTAAACTTGTAATTGTAGTGTGGAGATTCTGGAAAGAGAGGCTCTCTCTTTATTTTTCAGCTGGGGAAGTTATATATATGAAAATTTTGAAGGATCAAAGTTTTTGGGCGATTGCCCAAGCAATACACGTGATACAAAGCTAACATTTTGCAGTGGGGCAGATTGGACATAGGCGCAGCACCTGTGAATATTTCACGTGATTTGATTGGCTGGTTCAAAAGTTACACGCAATCAAAGTCACCATAGTAATCCTAGCAATAAGGCATAGTATATATAATAGTTGGACTCTTTTGGTCATAACTCCTTAAGTACTGCTTCAAATGAGCTGTAATTTGAAACATGTGTTGGCTACTACGTGTTCTGTATGACATAATATTCTTGGGTGGATTGCTTGTCAGGGTCTGGAGCATTTGTTCATCAAAGTTGGAAATTCTTGATCTTTCACTTGTGTGTTACAATAGCAAAAAGCACAATAAAGAAATGAGTGCAATATTGGTTTAGAGATATTGTAGTAATGGAATACTTTCCATTACCACAAGTCTCCCCTAACTTTGAGAAATAATGCCCTCATTATTACTTCTGATATGGAACTTCTTCAATAGACTTGTTCCATCGTACCGTGCCAGGGCACGCGGCACGATCCGCGGTTGCAAAGAACAATCGGGCGTGATATTATAGCTACCAGAAGGCAGGATTGTTCTTGGACAATTTCGCACTATGCGGGATGATCTCGCACACTATGGCAAAATCTGACACAATGAGGTTGGCGCGGATGATCGCGCCAACTTGTAATGCTTGCATCACGTGCGCGATCGGATACCGCTATAATGGCAGGTAAAATCCGGTATTTGGATATGTTTCTTTAATGTAAATGGAAATAAATGTGTATCACACTATAAACTACACTGATACTTACCATTTTGGTTACCCTCACTCCAATTGGACGGTATCTCAGTGGTTAATTGGTCCAAAAGTATCCTGAAGCTGGCAGCCCCCAATTGGCTCATTGACTACTGAAAAAGCTACCTGATTTGCCATCAAATATCCCATTTTGCCCATTGAGCAAGTAAATCCCTGATCCTAGTGATTGGGCAAGGTGTCATAGCTAGCACGCAAGCAATCGTGTAGGTGCGAAACAGATCCAATAGCTGCACTGGTATTACAGATGACGTATATATATGCAGGGTGTTTATTTATAGGGGTTCTGTCTCAAATGTGAGACAACCTTGATATTACTTATATCAAAAATTTGATGATCACTGATTTGCAATGGCTTGATTCGGATTGCAAAAAAAAAGGGTTGTTGGGATCATTACAAATGTGAGCAATTCAAAGCAATCGCATCATCTTCTCCTGGGTTTTTTTCTCACAGGGATTACTACTGAAGCATTTGGTAGTGACTCACTTTGCACACCTATACTACTTCCTGGCTGACTATCATCTTGGCTACTTGTGTATTTGTAGTCAGTATTTTGCCTCCTAGTTGATGAGTGTGATGCTGCAGCTTGGCCGTGCGGAATCGCTCCGACTGAACCAACTGAACCAACTGAACCGGCCTGTAGTGCCACGTGCTGACACGTTCTTTTACTTGCCAAGGGCTCCGGTGGTTGAGTCACTTCATGTTGGTCATCATCAGTCAGTTCACCAGAAGTAACTCGCTGATGGTCAGGCAAAAGGGCACGCGCAGGCGCACCTTGACGCGTTGAGATGGCCCTTGGCTGAGTTCAATGTGATGCCGCATGTTGACGCGACTCGGTCCGCTCCAATGGACTTGTGTCTAAATGAGCAGTTTGGCGAGTTCTGGTAGTTTTGCTCTGAAGCGCGCGCGTTGACTCAATGCGGGGCGTTCTGGTAAAGGGTGTTGGCGTGGTCTGGACTGACGTGCACCGGCGCGCTGTGGTTGCAAGAGATGGTAGGGAATCCAGCGAGGCGTGCTGGTGCAATCTGGACGATGTTGCTTGCGGTCTGTATTCTTCCTCCTGAAGCTCACCATCTGATTCCTCAAGGTATTCACTTACCCTCTGTCTGATACTTTGGAGCTGTTGCCTGGATGAGTCCTGTGTATATTGCTCTCGGAAGCCACTTAGCTCTACTAATATATCACATAGTACATTAGTCATTTGAGGCAAAAACTCATTCAAAATCTCTTTGGTTCCCAAAGTTGAGGCACGAACAGACGCGTCCGGCCCATACTGTGCAAATTGCGCGCGAAATTGTTCCCGCGCGGCTTCCTTGTCAAATCCCCTCACTCTCAGCTCATTCTTGATTTCAATACTTGTCTTGTTATATATCTTTTTACATACATCGGCTGGCATCTTGATGTAGAACTCATGCCACAGCTTTCTACTCAAATTCTTCCATCTTTGTTGACTCTCTGAGGTATCTAGTTCTGCTAGATTAATCAGTAGTGCCCAAATATCTGTATGAAGGCTCATCATAGACACTTGGGCCTTACTAAAATCATTTGGCAAGAACTCAAACGGATCCGACATCGACTTTTCTGGTCCGGACCACGCTTGTAAGCTGGGGGATGGGTTTTGTCTGGGTTGTACTAAAGATGAGTTGAGGCTTGGTATGGGGACCATAGCAACGGATTTGGATACTTATACAGCATTATATTGGCATCAACCTGGTCTTATATGAAATATATATGAAAACTAAAGTGATTGTTGAATTTTCCATATATTATGCATGATGCATCTCGGATTGTGTTGACACGGATAAGATCACATCAATCGCAGATTTCCTATTTGATTATAGGCCTATGATTAAAGCATCAATAAAAGTACCAAGGCATTGTTTGTGGATGATTTTTGCGACATAATGATGGGATACATGGCAATTGATGGAGATTTAACCATAATGTGTTAAAAATCAGATAAATAACGCAGATCGCGCCGATTTGATTCAAACCGCCTCCATACAATCATCCATCAATTTTAATATGACTTACTCATCTGAATGGTCTTTTCTCATCAATCCCATCACTACCACTGGATTTCCTTTTGACACACTGGAGGAGATCTATTCCAAGTACTGTGGACCATCAACCCCAATCTACTCAAGGAGATCCCTTGTTAAGCTTCTCTGCTATTACAAGAACTATTGCCCTACAAGGTTTCATCCCACCATCCATGGCAACAAAAGTCCTAGAAGCTTTCATTCCCAGCTGACAGCAATGGAGAACCACCTTGCAGAGGGTATGAATGACTTAGAGCAAGCTTGGAATACTAGGTTCAGAAGCTCCAATAGACTTCCATATCCCGGAGTGTTCAGCAACAGGTTCCATATCAGGAGTATTTTGGATACCTTCCCAGTGAGGATTAACAGACCTTCTAGAGGGCAGAGGCACTTTTATTCTGGCAAGTACAAGGCACACTGTGTGAAGTTTCAAGCACTGTCTGACATTGAGGGTAACATCATCTGGTTTAGTGGGCCATTTGCTGGAAGTAGGCATGACAAAGCACTCTGGGTAGAGAATCATCCTGAATTCAGTAGAGGGGAGAAATGTATGGCAGACTTGGCCTATATAGGAGAGGATTGTCAGAGATTAGGATGTATTACAGCTTATAGGAAGCCAAGGAATGGTGTGCTTAGCAGGAAGCAGAAGCTCTACAATGAGATATTTAATCATTTCAGAGTAAGGGTAGAGCACACATTTGGATATCTGAAGAGATTCAGCATATTGGCAGGTAAATACAGAGGAAAGTCATATCTAGGAGAAACAGCAGAATAGGTAAAATAGTTAAGATACTTATCAATGCACAGTATGTTCATACAAGAAGACATCCACTGAGAGAAATTTGTCTGGAGCATTATGAAGAGTAAATAAAGCAAGGAAAGCACTATTCTGCGCAACATAAGTAAGATTGAGTAAAATTACCAGTAACTGTATCATACCACTGGCATCATGGTAGAAATTATAGTGCCAGATAGTGCCGTAGAGTACCAGATTGATCCGGCACTATAAACCGGCTGGCACTATGTGGCACTATCCAACGGAACAAGTCTAATCTGTTACCAGGTTGTGTCAGTGCAAGTGGTGTACCATCAAGTTCTGCTAGTTTGTAAGATCCATTTTTGTTTGCATGTATGATCTTGTAGGGACCTTGCCATTGCATATCCAGCTTGGATGCCTTGTTTCTTTGGCTTTTTGTGTTGTGAAGTAGTATCAACTCACCTACTTCTAACAATGTTTCTCTTAGGCATTTTTGAGCGTCAAAGTACTCCTTGCCAGCCATTCTGGATTTCTTCAGATTTTCTATTGCATTCTGTTGCAGAGTGTGTGCTTGTTGAAACTGTTGTACTCTTGGTAGCAATAGCTCTGATGTTGTCATGGTTGGTCTCCATGGGAGGGTAAGCCAATTCTCAAAAGATATGTCTATCATCAAAACAGCTTCATGTCCATATATTAAAAAAAATGGTGTGTACCCTGTACTTCTTTTAACCGTGACTCTATCAGACCAAATTGCTGCATGAAAGTTATTTGCCCATTTGTTGGGTTCTTCATAGCTAAGCTTTGCTAATGTGTTTGCAAAAGCAGAATGTCCACGTTCAACTGGTGAATTTGCTTGTGGGTGATATGGAGTAGTATGTATAAGCTTGGTTCCATGCTTTGTCGCTAGTGCTTGTATTTCATAAGATCCACATTCTCCATTGTCTGCAATAAGGGTGCCAACTGAAGCATGTCTGAGATATACATCTTCTTTGAGAAATCTTGCTACTGCTTTTGCATTGGCTTGTTTCAGCATTCTAGCCTCTATCCAACCAGTAAAGTTATCACAACAGTCCACCACATACTTATACCCAGCTGTTGCCCTTGGTAAATGTATAATATCCACATGTGCAATTTGCTAAGCATAAGATGTGTATATACTGTGAAGTGGTTCATGCATCTTTTGGTTGTCTCTTCTTTGACA
The DNA here is from genome assembly GCA_002104905.1 of Basidiobolus meristosporus CBS 931.73. Classification (NCBI taxonomy): domain Eukaryota; kingdom Fungi; phylum Basidiobolomycota; class Basidiobolomycetes; order Basidiobolales; family Basidiobolaceae; genus Basidiobolus; species Basidiobolus meristosporus. The sequence continues at coordinate 72,092 of MCFE01000419.1, read as the reverse complement.
TGGAATACATGATTTCACATATTCTTTTGTGTTGGTGTACAGTGTTGGCCAAAAATACCGTAAGGAGATTTTTGCATATGTTGATGTAATTCCCTTATGACCTCCTGATTCAGATTCATGCAATTCTTGAATGATCTTCTCTTGATCATGCTTGTTATGTATATACCATCAAGGAACTCCATGTTGCTTTTTCTGAAAAGTGTGCTGTCATGCAGTAAAAACTTCAGAGCCTTCCTTTTAAAATTTGTGCGTTGATTTGTGGGAATATCAGCAGGAACTTTGAGTGATGTAAGAAATTCCTTGATTTGTTGATAATTGCTCTGTATCATATGTCTGAATGAGAATCCAAGACTAGTGTTTTCAAGAAACTCATCAATCTCATCATCATCAGTTGAGTACGGTGAATTTGGTTGCTTTCTAGATAAGGCATCAGGTCCTTTGTGATTGGCTCCTGGTATGTGTTGCAGCATAAAGTCAAAGATCTGGATGTATGATATCCACCGTGCTAGAATAGGATCAGGCAAAAGCTCCAACTTATTCAACATTCCTAATAATGGCTTGGCATCAACCTCCAGTGTGAAGAGTACTCCTAATAAGTATGGCTTTAGCTTTTTGAGTACATAGAGTACTCCCAGTGCTTCTTTCTTGATAGATGGATAGTTAAGCTCATTCCCTTTGAATAGTCTGCTAAGATATTTGCAAGGTTGTCGATGATGATCTTTTGAAACTTGAATCATGATTCCACCAACCCCAATTCCAGAGCTATCAACTGATACAATGATTGGTTGTGAATCAATAACACTGTAGTCTATAGCTGCTAAGACAGGTGGCTTTGATAATGACTCAAGCAATGTCAACATAGCATTTGCCTGTTCTTCATGCCATTCAAATTTCTGGTTTTTCTGTAATAACTGAGTCAGTGGCTTAGCAATTTGAGCATAGTTCTTGATCCAGATTCTGAATAGACCAGTAAGTCCTAATAATTGTCTGACTTGATGAATATTCCTTGGTGGCTTCCAATTCAGTGCCGATGAAAGTTTTGCAGGATCAGGCAATCTCCCTTTTTCAGTAACAAGTTCACCTAGAATGATTGCTTTGTCGTAGCCAAACTTGCATTTGGCTCCTGATACAGTCAGACCAGAAGCTTGAAGTTACTTCATGACCCTCTCAACTGTGCTTATGTGATCATAAACATATCTTCTTACTTGAGGTAAGACATGCAATGTATCTTTTTCTCTGGACTTATTCTTAACTGCAATGTCATCAAGAAATGGTCGGCATATCTCAGGGAAACAGTCATCCAAAACTCGAATCATTGCACGTTGATAATTTTGGACAGAGTTTGTCCATCCTTGAGGAATTCTTGTCATCCTTATGAGTCCTATTGGTGTATCCATAGCAGTGAAATCTCTTGAGGTAGGATCCAGAAGTATTTGGTCATATCCTGAATAAAGATCCAATGTTGTAATCAGAGGATATCCAGTAAATGACTCAATATACTCATGTCGTATGGGTGGTTGCATAGCATCTTTGATGGTGACCTTATTCAAATGCTGTACGTCTTGAATAAACCGTAGACTTCCATTTTTCTTCAACGGTGTAAACCAGGGATTGCGATAAGGTCCATAGCTATATTCAATGACTCCACTTTGAAATCTTGATTGTAGCATTTCAATTACTTTGTTCAGTAATCTTGAGGGAATAGGATATGATCTCAGTGCCCATGGTGTATGTTCAACGGTATGGATCTTAACCGGTGGAAATAGCTCTGTGGATAAACATCCTCTTTGTGCATCATTAAATGCAAAGACATTGTCATAGCGTTGTAGCATAGTCAAAAAGAGACTTCTCTCCTCTGTGGAAAGAGTAGTACCAATAGCCAACTCCTTGAGCTTCTCTTCTGTGAGTCTGATTTTGTCATATTTGTGCAAAGGCTCCATTTGAGGATTGTCGTGGGCAGATGGTGAGATTCCAGTAGATACTGGCTTTGCTTTCAATGCAACTGGCTTATACTTGGTATTTGTCTTACTTGTTGTCGATGGAATGAAGTGTTGATCATAAAACAAAATATCCTTATGAACCTGTATGTTCTGTACTGGAATGGTGTCTGCATTTCTTGGATTATTCTCTTCTGCTGCACAAAAGGTTGCCCTTCTTTTTTGATCGTCAGATGTGATTGTCAGCCATAAGCTTCCATCAGGTCTATTATCAGCTTGTAGAAGAGATTTTCTCTCATATGGTTGTCCCAACAATACTTCAAAAGTGGGTCCATTGGCAACAATGAAAAAGGGAGAAGTAACCCTGATTCCTCCAATTTCAATTGGTACAGAGTGACAAAGTCCAAGCATCTTCTCTGTTGCACCTGTAGCAGTTCTCATATTCCAGTCAACTTCTGTCAATGGCAATTTGATTTTTTCAAAAGTCATAGCGGTGATAGCATTGATTTCTGATCCAGAATCAAAAACACATTCCACTTCAACATTGTTGATTGTAGCAGCATAGCTTCCTGTTGTTATAGAGTAAAAGGCTTTTTCTACTTCAAATTGTAGTTGTTCACTTGATAACGTTGTTGATGACTGTTCTTGATAATTCTTCAGGATATCTTTGTTCATAGGCTTAACCATTTCTGGTAGTAGTTGACTGATATTGTTGATGGCGGTGTACATTTCTTGATTTGTAAGTTGTGGAAATGGAGATTTCCAGAATTTGTCGATAACTTTCTGTGTAATTGCAGTAGTATCATACTTAGATTGAGGTTGCAAGTGTTCTTTTTGGATTTTTGATGTTTCTGGCTGTACTGGTATTTCAACAATTGGCTGATTTCTTTTGTCGGTACACACTTTTTTAGGATTGTTCTCTGTAGAAACATACTTTCTCTTATCAATAAGGCAATTAAACTCTTCAACTTCCTCTTTTTCCATTAGATGTTCTTGGACCTGCCCTGATGGATCTGATATTGTGAGTACGTAACGTTCATTGCTTGGAATTTCTGCAGTCTTTTGGATTTGTATGAAATTTGATGTCTTGGTGTTTTTACTTGATTCTTCTTGAGCAAGTACATAGGACCTCATTCCACCATAACCTCTGTTGATAGGCAAGGGGTTTCCAGCAATATCACAGATCTTCCCATAACAATCAATCATAACCTTATGACTGTCAATATCAATATTCAATATTTGACAACCATAACAGCTATGCTCAGCAGATTCACAGTACACACAATATTTGGTTTGCTGTGAATAATTACTGGTTGTTTTGGGATTTTCTGGTCTTGCCTTGTTGATGCTTGATGATGGTACACTTTGAGAGTCCAACTTAAGCGTCAGTTTTCCTAATGCATCAATTAATTCATTAACCTGATCACTTTGTGGGTTATTTGTACAATGAAGAATTTGTTTAGCTGGAGTGGAAATCTTCATTTGAATATTAATGGAATCCATGACTTGTCTCCCTGATTGATAGTTTAACACCATTTGTTTAACATTGTTGTAGGAGCTTGTAGCCTGAGCTTGGTGGCTAATGGCATTACGTATTTCAGGAGGCATATTCATCAGAAAATAGGTTCTTTGATAAAATCTTGGATTCCAATAGCTGCTTCAACATGCCTTGCTTTTGACTCAAACTTTTGAATGTACTTCTGCAAGGGTTGGGTCTTGTCGTAAGGCATTTCTAGCTCATTTAGTGTAACAAACTGTGCTTCTTTTTGGTATTCAGCTAAAATAGCTTGTTGAGCAGTGTCCCAGTTATAGTTAGCGCCAACAGATATCTTAAATGGGTCCAAACTTTGTAAGAATCTTGAAACTTCAACTTCACAGAGAAAGGGAAACAACTGGATTTTGTTCTTGTGTGATAGCTCAAATGCTGCAGCTATATCGTTAAACTCCTCTAGAAACTCAGTAACATTCTCTCCTGAGAATTTTACTGGAATGGCACCTTTAAAAGTGGCTATTAACTCTGGGAGTGGTGTATTGGTCATTCTTGTAACGTTTCTTGATGCTTGTATAGTGAAAGGTTCAAACTACCCAGGTCCTCCACCAAATTCTTGTTGTGTTGTATTATGATTAGTTTGGGGCTTGTTCTACAATGTAGAGGCTAATCAACAATATACAACAACTTCCAGTATGCTATTACTGAAATAGTTTATTGGGAGTTTGATATACCAATAGAAGATATAACTTTCACTATTTCCTCAATCTTGGGCTCAAAATATACTGTAGGCAGTGTTTATCACTTCTACAGCAGTGTTCTGACCTTCTGTTGACTAATGGGCTTATTTACTTTTATAGTAACTTTTCCTTATTTGGAAGTCACTTTCCTTTCTGAGAAAATATTTCCTGATATGGAAATTCTGAACTCCCCTTCAACCTAAAGGGGTGTGTTGTAGAAGTCTCTAAAGGGGTCTTTAGACCTAAAGGGGTGTCTAAAGGGGTGTCTTTAGAGTAAAGGGGCTTCTTGTAGTGGTCTCTAAAGTGGACTTTACACTAAAGGGGTGCCTAAAGGGGCTTCTTTAGAGTAAAGGGGTTTCTTAAAGGGGTCTCTAAAGGTGTCTTTAGACTAAAGGGGTGTCTAAAGGGGTGTCTTTAGAGTAAAGGGGTTTCTTAGAGGGGACTTTTCCGACAGAAAAGTGGTAGTTTCTTGTAGAACTTAGATTGGATTCTTGTGAGCTTTGCAGTCTCTTTACTGATGTAGTACTGATCAAAGTCAGAATACTCAACAGTGCAAGTGATGCAGGGGAAGTCTTATAACCTTTAAACTTGTAATTGTAGTGTGGAGATTCTGGAAAGAGAGGCTCTCTTTTATTTTTCAGCTGGGGAAGTCATATATATGAAAATCTTGAAGGATCAAAGTTTTTGGGCGATTGCGCAAGCAATACACGTGATACAAAGCTAAAATTTTGCAGTGGCGCAGATCGGACATAGGCGCAGCACCTGTGAAAATATCACGTGATTTGATTGGCTGGTTCGAAAGTTACACGCGATCAAAGTCACCATAGTAATCCTAGCAATAAGGCATAGTATATATAATAGTTGGACTCTTTTGGTCATAACTCCTTAAGTACTGCTTCAAATGAGCTGTAATTTGAAACATGTGTTGGCTACTACGTGTTCTGTATGACATAATATTCTTGGGTGGATTGCTTGTCAGGGTCTGGAGCATTTGCTCTTCAAAGTTGGAATTTCTTGATCTTTCTCTTGTGTATTACGATAGCAAAAAGCAAAATAAAGAAATGAGTGCAATATTGGTTTAGAGATATTGTAGTAATGGAATACTTTTCATTACCACATTGCTCCCGGTGGAAAGCTTTTGCTGCAACAAGTTCTATCTAACTCAAGTGTCACCAGTTTCCAACTAATTCCATATTCTAACTATTGACTTATAGCTTATCACTTTACTATAATTGCATGTGGTCTTCTATACATTTTCTCTGTGAGAAGATTATGTTCTGAGTGTTGGTGCTTGAATAATGATAATGTGTGAAAGTAATGGAGTAAATCCCCTGTATCTCACAGATTTGACAGCAATACCATCTATTGTGCTTGGGAAAGCTGGGTATATTGCTGATGATAGGGGCATCTCCAATGCGGATGCTAATATACATTTTGACATAGCAGCCATGTATTAGTATCCAGCTGGGAAGCTTACAAAATTCATCCAGGAGTGGATACAGATAGCTTTCTAGGTTGGACCATAATAGTATGAATCAAAAAAAAACTATTGCCTCCTGCGTACTAACCTCTACAAACATACACTCCTGCCGCAATTGACATACTTCCATCACCTTAACTTTAGAGCTATTGAGTGTGCTAGTTGCAAAGTTGCCATATACCTTGTACTGCTGGTAACATATACATCTGGCAAACATATGCTTGGTTGTTGCTACTACTGCCATAAATACCTCCTGAATATTGGCAAAGAACTTCTTGGTACTTGGCCAATATATTGCTTCTCCCTGCCGGACTCTAGTCCCCCTTATAGGTGGGCTCTGGCTCTTGTCTGTGTGAACTCCATATTGAATGGTGTGGAAGTTGGCTTGTGACCATAAGAAATCCTGCATATCTTGGTAGAGTTTTCCTGATAAAAATTAGTTGCTTGTTGCACTCAACCCAATTTTGCATTACTTAACTGATTACCCATGCATTTAGGCTGCTTAGCATCTAAATGCCATAGGCATAGGTGTCTCCATATGCACATTTGCCTTTGGTATTTTTTAACTCTTCCTGGCTGTCCTCCATGTGCCAACACATCACAACCATGATGGACTTCAAGGTAATATTCTTGATGATACTGAGATATGGTGGTACCTACAACTTGACTTGTCTTCCTATCTCCCTACACATGTGCTCAATAGGAAACTCCCAAATGGTGAAGCAAGGCCCAATATTCTACACACACTGTGCAAGATGGAGAAGAGAATGGATACAGTAGTGGCAGAGATCTACATGTACAGCTTTATGTTGTAGTGTAGCCACTCAAATCCTGTCACAATCTCCTCGCGCAACAGCTGTAGATGTGTCAAGTTGGCATTGGTCATCTGCTTCTGGATAAACACTGCTACAATGTCCACATGTGACTCCCAATGCTTCCAATGTACTCTTGGTAGGATTGGCTTCCAAACATCACCTGAATAAATACATATCCAGTTTGTCCAGTCTTTGCATTTGTATTACTGCATATGTCTATGAGTATTAATTGGAGCCTATGCAAAGTACTTAGGGGAGCAGATACTCTGTAATATCTTGCCAATTCTTTCAAATTTTTCCGGTATCTCAAAGGGTTCATCTAGCTTGAAATGCCCCATGTACAACTTGGTCATCAGTACAGGCATATTGTTGAAAAGCAAATGCATTGCTCCCAGTGAAAAGCTTTTGCTCCAACAGATACCCTCTATCTTAAGTATTTCTGGTTTCCAATTTATTCCATATTCTGGCCAATGGCATATAGCTTGCCAACTTTGCTGCAATTGCATACTGACTTCTGTATGTTCTCTCTGTGGAAAGATGATGTTCTTAGTGCTGGTATTTGGGTAATAATAATGTGTGTGAGTGATGGAGTAAGTCCCCTGGATCTCACACATTTGACCTCAATACCATCCATTGAGCCTGGAAGAGCCTGCCACCTTGCTGATGGCTGGGATATCTTTAATGCAGATAATAATATGCACTTTTCCATGACAGCCATTTGCTGATATCCCACTGGAAAGCATATGAAATTCATCAAGCAATGGACACAGGTAGCTATCCAGGTTGGATGGTGATTTAGGCCCAGATACCAGTGAGACTACCATCAGACTATTGCTCATACATACCTTTAAAGTAGCCTTTACTTCTTTGCTGTTTGTAATGTTTGCTGTTGAATATATTGGTTATGTTTGCGCTTGATTGATACTCAGTGCAATGTGGTGGTGTATAAGTCCTAGGGAGAGATATGTCCAACACTTCTCAGGTGTTTTGTGTGGGGTGTTCACTGTGTGCAATAACCTCTGGCAAAAACTTGCTAGGAATACTTGGGTTCTGTCTCTAATCTATTGTGATGGAGAAGAAAGCCACAAGCATGTCAAGGGAAAACTATTGAGCTACAATCCCCAACTTAGTTGGCATCTTAACAAAAGTGTGCGCTGGGTTCATTGCCCTTTAAGATGACAATGTACTAAAGCTTCCAAAGTCAAAACAACTACAAACTCTACCACCAGGGACTTGATAAGAATGCAGCTGTGGTCAATAGTTACAAAGTCAAAAAAGTATCTTTGCCTGTACAAGAACAAACTTGGGAAAGAATCAAATATATTAAAAGATACCTACTCTGAGTATTCCTCACAAGTAGTGCCTCCAAGGTCAGTTGGCTGTCAGCGCGGTTTCCTGGGAGTGTCTTACGGTCTGGGGTTGGAAGTTTGGGTAGCAGCAGGTAGCAGTGATCACACTAGTCAACAAGTTGGTATATTGATAAAAGGGATGATGATTTATTGTTGAGGGATAGCCTCCCTTATATACTTTTCTTACTGGCTAACTCATTACTAATCATGGTGTTCCAGAAGGTTCTGGATATCAATCAAAATCTTAACAACATCAGAATGACCTAAGAATGTTCTATGTAGGTGCCAGAAGGCTCTAAGAGGCACAGCACATCCAGCCAATCAGGAATCAGTACCTTGAAACCTGTGTAACATAGGGATACCATATACAGTATGGAAATGATAGGGATGGTGACAGGGGCTGATCATTTGTCACCAGTACTGGCGTGGGTACCTGCCTAATATAGAAGCACTTACAGCTGGTAATCTTACATAAAGTGAGGGATAACTTATGCAATATGGTAAGCAGGTGTGATAGTTGACTGGCTTATGGGATAGTACTGATCAGGTAAGACAAATGGGATAAAACTAAAATAAGTGTAGTAGAGATGTAGGGAAGTAGAAAATATGGGAATGAGCACATCTGTCAGTGAGTGTCATTGTGACCCCACTACAGTGGTACTGTATAGCTTTGCAATATTTGTTGGACTGCATCAGCTTTCTCAGATGGGTTATGACTGGAATATAGCTGGTGTGTGAACAATGTTTTCCCTCAATGGTGGTGGATTCATGACAATATGGACACATGCAATGGCAGCATTTTTGGATGTGAATGCCATGCAGATATTAACACATGCTGGAATCAGGACAGTCTCTGAATCATATGTTGCCTGCCACATGATGGTTGTCCACTTGTACCATGTGCATGGTAAGTTGCATCCAGTATGATTATGGCAAGAAGTAGTAATAAATCCTCAAAGCCCCCATTACTGATATTAGTGGAAACATGCCACTTCTCCAGCCACAATATTACATCATTTACAAGTAGATGGATTACTGGGCTCATTTGGCTCGATAGAGTATCCTTGGCATTTGTTTCAACAGGTGTTGCCTCATTGCATAGAGGGATTTGACCGGGCTCATATGTGGTACTGTTGTTATGGGAGATAGGCTCAAAATCCATTAGTGAACTTTCTTTGTCAGAGGTATCACTCTACGTGCCATATTCAGCAGGCTGAGGTGAGCCTAAAGGTGTCACAAACTCACCTGACTCAGTTTGTGCAAGGTGACAAAGACAGCCAAGTGCCAATATAGAAGTATCAACTGGCCGGTCAGATAATATTGGTACAGTAGTGACCAATGAATGGTCAAATATGACTTGGGGGGCAAAACACTGGCTGTGATCCTTGTAATACTTCCTATGCTGTCTGTGTGCTTCATGTCTGAGAGGCTTGCCACAATAGCCACATGGTCTTTTTTCTCTTCTCTTACAACAAACTCACCTGACTCAGTTTGCGCAAGGTGACAAAGATGGCCAGGTGCCAATACACAAGTATCAACTGGCTGGCCAGACAATGTTTGTATAGTAGTGACCAATGATTGGCCAAGTATGACTTAGGTGGTAAAACACTGGCCATGATACTTGTATACTTCCTATGCTGTCTGTGTGCTTCATGGCTGAGAGGCTTGCTACAATAGCCCCATGGTCTTTTTTCTCTTCTCTCATGGTGTTGAGTCAAAGTAGTCTTGTCCATGGGGCAATCAGTTTGACCTTCCACAGTGTAACAATATTATGTCACTTTTTGGTCAATACTCATGTGAACCTAAGACAGTCTTGTATTTGAGACATTGCACCTACATGAATATAGGATTCAACAGTGACCTGCCATAGTAAGCATTATAAATAAAGTTGTGGCACCACATTCACATGTATATGTAACACTATTTACCCTTTGGTTTGACTCACTTCTATATATATGCTGCTAAAAAATAAAGCAAGTTGTCTGGTTCCCAACTAAACCCCACTACAGACAGCAACAGAAGAATGGTTGGACAACAGCTTGCTTTGACATTCAGAGCAACAAGCAGGGCTACATCCAAAAAAGGCCCTGTGGACAGTAGACTTGTTCCGTTGGATAGTGCCACATAGTGCCAGCTGGTTTATAGTGCCGGATCAATCTGGCACTCTACGGCACTATCTGGCACTATAATTTCTACCATGATGCCAGTGGTATGATACAGTTACTGGTAATTTTACTCAATCTTACTTATGTTGCTCAGAATAGTGCTTTCCTTGCTTTATTTACTCTTCATAATGCTCCAGACACATTTCTCTCAGTGGATGTCTTCTTGTATGAACATACTGTGCATTGATAAGTATCTTAACTATTTTACCTATTCTGCTGTTTTCTCCTATATATGACTTTCCTCTGTATTTACCTGCCAATATGCTGAATCTCTTCAGATATCCAAATGTGTGCTCTACCCTTACTCTGAAATGATTAAATATCTCATTGTAGAGCTTCTGCTTCCTGCTAAGCACACCATTCCTTGGCTTCCTATAAGCTGTAATACATCCTAATCTCTGACAATCCTCTCCTATATAGGCCAAGTCTGCCATACATTTCTCCCCTCTACTGAATTCAGGATGATTCTCTACCCAGAGTGCTTTGTCATGCCTACTTCCAGCAAATGGCCCACTAAACCAGATGATGTTACCCTCAATGTCAGACAGTGCTTGAAACTTCACACAGTGTGCCTTGTACTTGCCAGAATAAAAGTGCCTCTGCCCTCTAGAAGGTCTGTTAATCCTCACTGGGAAGGTATCCAAAATACTCCTGATATGGAACCTGTTGCTGAACACTCTGGGATATGGAAGTCTATTGGAGCTTCTGAACCTAGTATTCCAAGCTTGCTCTAAGTCATTCATACCCTCTGCAAGGTGGTTCTCCATTGCTGTCAGCTGGGAATGAGAGCTTCTAGGACTTTTGTTGCCATGGATGGTGGGATGAAACCTTGTAGGGCAATAGTTCTTGTAATAGCAGAGAAGCTTAACAAGGGATCTCCTTGAGTAGATTGGGGTTGATGGTCCACAGTACTTGGAATAGATCTCCTCCAGTGTGTCAAAAGGAAATCCAGTGGTAGTGATGGGATTGATGAGAAAAGACCATTCAGATGAGTAAGTCATATTAAAATTGATGGATGATTGTATGGAGGCGGTTTGAATCGATTCAGCGCAATCTGCGTTATTTATCTGATTTTTAACACATTATGGTTAAATCTCCATCAATTGCCATGTATCCCATCATTATGTCCCAATAATCATCCGCAAACAATGCCTTGGTACTTTTATTGATGCTTTAATCATAGGTCTATAATCAAATAGGAAATCTGCAATTGATGTGATCTGATCCGTGTCAACGCGATCCAAGATGCATCATGCATAATATATGGAAAATTCAACAATCACTTTAGTTTTCATATATATTTCATATAAGACCAGGTTGATGCCAATATACTGCTGTATAAGTATCCAAATCCGTTGCTATGGTCCCCATACCAAGCCTCAACTCATCTTTAGTACAACCCAGACAAAACCCATCCCCCAGCTCACTAGCGCGGTCCGGACCGGAAAAGTTGATGTCGGATCCGTTTGAGTTCTCGCCAAATGATTTTAGTATGGCCCAAGTGTCTATGATGAGCCTTCATACAGATATTTGGGCACTACTGATTAATCTATCAGAACTAGATACCTCAGAGAGTTGACAAAGATGGAAGAATTTGAGTAGAAAGCTGTGGCATGAGTTCTACATCAAGATGCCAGCCGATGTATGTAAAAAGATATATAACAAGACAAGTATTGAAATCAAGAATGAGCTGAGAGTGAGGGGATTTGACGAGGAAGCCGCTCGGGAACAATTTCGCGCGCAATTTGCACAGTACGGGCCGGACGCGTCCGTTCGTGCCTCAACTTTGGGAACCAAAGAGATTTTGAATGAGTTTTTGCCTCAAATGACTAATGTACTACGTGATATATTAGTAGAGCTAAGTGGCTTCCGAGAGCAATATACACAGGACTCATCCAGGCAACAGCTCCAAAGTATCAGACAGAGGGTAAGTGAATACCTTGAGGAATCAGATGGTGAGCTTCAGGAGGAAGAATACAGACCGCAAGCAACATCGTCCAGATTGCGCCAGCACGCCTTGCTGGATTCCCTACCATCTCTTGCAACCACAGCGCGCCGGCGCACGTCAGTCCAGACCACGCCAACATCCTTTACCAGAACGCCCCGCGTCAAGTCAACGCGCATTGGGTCAACGCGCGCGCTTCAGAGCAAAACTACCAGAACTTGCCAAACTGCTCATTTAGACACAAGTCCATTGGAGCGGACCGAGTCGCGTCAACATGCGGCATCACATCGAACTCAGCCAAGGGCCATCTCAACGTGTCAAGGCGCGCCTGCGCGTGCCGTTTTGCCTGACCATCAGCGAGTTACTTCTGGTGAACTGACTGATGATGACCAACATGAAGTGACTCAACCACCGCAGCCCTTGGCAAGTAAAAGAACGCGTCAGCACATGGCACTACAGGCCGGTTCAGTTGGTTCAGTTGGTTCAGTTGGAGCAATTCAGCGCGGCCAAGCTGCAGCATTGCACTCATCAACTAGGAGGCAAAATACTGACTACAAATACACAAGTAGCCAAGATGATAGTCAGCCAGGAAGTAGTATAGGTGTGCAAAGTGAGTCACTACCAAATGCTTCAGTAGTAATCCCTGTGAGAAAAAAACCCAGGAGAAGATGATGCGATCGCTTTGAATTGCTCACATTTGTAATGATCCCAACAACCCTTTTTTTTTGCAATCCGAATCGAGCCATCGCAAATCAGTGATCATCAAATTTTTGATATAAGTAATATCAAGGTTGTCTCACATTTGAGACAGAACCCCTATAAATAAACACCCTGCATATATATACGTCATCTGTAATACCAGTGCAGCTATTGGATCTGTTTCGCACCTACACGATTGCTTGCGTGCTAGCTATGACACCTTGCCCAATCACTAGGATCAGGGATTTACTTGCTCAATGGGCAAAATGGGATATTTGATGGTGAATCAGCTAGCTTTTTCAGTAGTCAATGAGCCAATTGGGGGCTGCCAGCTTCAGGATACTTTTGGACCAATTAACCACTGAGATACCATCCAATTGGAGTGAGGGTAACCAAAATGGTAAGTATCAGTGTAGTTTATAGTGTGATACACATTTATTTCCATTTACATTAAAGAAACATATCGAAATACCGGATTTTACCTGCCATTATAGCGGTATCCAATCGCGCACGTGATGCAAGCATTACAAGTTGGCGCAATCATCCGCGCCAACCTCATTGTGTCAGATTGTGCCATAGTGTGCGAGATCGTCCCGCATAGTGCAAAATCGTCCCGCATAGTGCGAGATCGTCCCGCATAGTGCGAGATCGTCCCGCATAGTGCAAAATCGTCCCGCATAGTGCGAAATTGTCCAAGAACAATCCTGCCTTCTGGTAGCTATAATATTGCGCCCGATCGTTCTTTGCGACCGCGGATCGCGCCGCGCGCCCTGGCACGGTACAATGGAACAAGTCTAATGTGCCCATTGAAGGTAATAATGCAGACTCCTCAGGCTCTCAGTCAAGTAGGCAACTGAGAACCTTGGCAGAGCCACAAGCTGACCATTATACTCAGGCAGATGAGAATGTTTGCAAACACAGTACCTTCAGTTGAAGACCAGCAGGTGGCCAACATAACATCACCACCACCTATATTAGCAAGTATTTTGTCAGCTCAAACCAATGCATTAATGAAGCAATTAGGTGCAGTGGCTGATAGGATAGATGCAATGGCCCAGAGAAATCAGGAAATAGTCCCAAAACAGGATAAGTGGATAATACATGTATAGCAATCAATATCCCAGGTAGAGAAAGCAGTATCTTTGCTGCAAAGAAAGAACTCAAGTAGCTCAATGTCAAAGTCAAGAATTAAGCTGTTTCATGATGTAACAGCAGAGGAACACCATACAGTCTTTGAAGCATAACAACAGTGCCCAAAGATAAAGCCCATAGAAAAACCTATCACAGCATGGGAGGGAAACAATGTGGTGTTTATACCCAAGCCTAAAAATCAAAGACATTGATGATCTGTGAAGCTGTTGAGTACAAAATTGAAGAGTGGGCTAATATATAAGAGGCCATCAGAAGTCTAGCATGCCATCACCTCAAGGCTGGCATACCATGGGATCACCAGGAACTCAAGGGCAACTGGAGTGCACTTGACTTGTTCCATGAGCATTATCCTGGATTCAAACAGGTAAATGGATTCTGAGCCAGTATTGGTATGCTAAGAAAGTATCTTAGGAACAGCAGAAACTGTCAAAGGTAGATGTACAAGGGTGTCATGGCCAAAAACCAGTAGCTTCCTGAAGAGCTGGTCAGAAGCCAGGTCAAAAGCTTGAGAAAAGTGTCAAAGAGATGTCAGGTAGCTGGAAGAGTGCCAATTAGAGACAAGCAGGCAGACACATATGCACCAGCACAACATTTATCAAGGAAAAGCATAGGACCACTCAACAAACTCCCAGTCATACTAGCAGTGAAGGGCCTGGCAGTGATAAAAACCAGCTGCTTTTACAGGAGCCCATCACAACTACGGTGGAGGGATCAAAACAAGTGGAAAAGCATTGTCAGGTTGCCAGAAGATTGCCTGCAAGGGACAAGCAGGCTAAAACAGATGCGTCAGAGCAGAATTTATCCAGGAGGAAATGTAGGTCTTTTATAAGAAGCACTCAGATATGGTAGCAGTGAAAGACCTGGCAGTGATAAATGATAAGGTAAAGACAAAAATGTCTATCCAAGCCTGAGACAGGGAGGCTTGCAAAAAAAACTGCAGTTCTTGCCAATCAACACCGCAAGCCAGGAACAGACTGAATCCCATCATAGTTAGAAAGAATTACCAACAAGAGAATAGCTGATTTCACAAGAGTTGGAAGTGCAGCCAGTTGAGCTTCACTCCAGCAAGGTAGATGAGTTTGCTGAAAAATGCAACTTTTCTACCACAGCCTCCATTGTTGACAGAGTGGATATTCCACTGACAGACAAGGCTACAATGTCAAGAGCTCAAAAAACTATCACAATGCCTTTGGTGGAGTTTTGGAACATTAATATGCACACCAATAGGTTGCAGCACTTCTTCAAGAGCAGTGCTCAAGAAAATGCACTGGAATATTGCAAGGGCTTATTGCAAAGACTGGCAGATGTGGTGCTAGACCTTGCAGTGCTGGCTGAAGACCAGGATGTTTGCAAACCAGTGAATTAACAGTGGCATAAAGCTGCTGAGTTCCCACCACAGTTGTGGAACCAGAGCAGAAATACTTAGTAAGTGGTGGATTTTAATGGAGTTACTTGTTGAGTGTGGGGTTGGGCTTGATGTTAGTGTAGGGTATAGGGACTTGTATAGGTCAATACAACTGGCAACCAAGGTACAACTGAAGTTTCAATGGAAATAAAATCATGAGAAGTCAAAGGAACAGTTGAGTCAGGAAGTGAGGAGTGTGAAAAAGAGGCAATAGCCAATCAATGCACACAAATGTAGAAGGGAATAGAGTGTCTGAGATCAGAAAGTGTGCACATTGACAGAGAACCAATCAAAAGCCACTTATAAATTGTAGTGATGAAAAATTTTGACCAAGTTTTTTGTGAAATCTGGGGTGCAATTATTTTTCAACAGTCTCTGAATAGTGTCCTGATGGAATTATTACCTCTTAGTCACAAGATTTTAACTTTGTGATGGCCTTTTGACAGCATCATCTCAATGATTTTTCATAGGGTCTTTAAATAGGCTGAATTTAGCTTCTTCCAATGTTTATAGGTTATTGAAGGCTATAATAAGATCATCCATATATAGGGCTAATAGAGCTGCGTCTGCTCTATCTGGCCTATAGTAAATACTATAGTCAGCAGTATTCTTATAGACACTCAGAGATTTCAAATAAGAGTCTACCTTGCATTTCCAGTCTCTTGGTGATTGTCTGAGTCCAAATAGATATTGTTTAGGCTTGCAGACCAAATGGGTTGTATCTTGTTCAGCAAGTCAATCAAGCTGATACATGTATATGTCTTTATCAAGTTCTTCACTCATAATGCAGCTTTCACATCCATTTGATGTATAAAAAGCCTATTTTTGGCTGCAAAAGCCAAATTTCATCTGATGGTATTTAACTTGGCTACCCATGCAAAAATCTTGGTATAGTCAGTCCTATTGTTTGAGAATATCCTTTGACCAAAAGTCTTGTTTTGCATCCTTCAATTGTACTATCAGCTTTATCTTTTGTCTTGAATACCCATTTACACTTAATGAATTTTTTGCTGATCAGTAACTTATTTAGCTCAAA
Organism: Basidiobolus meristosporus CBS 931.73; assembly: GCA_002104905.1. Lineage (NCBI taxonomy): Eukaryota > Fungi > Basidiobolomycota > Basidiobolomycetes > Basidiobolales > Basidiobolaceae > Basidiobolus > Basidiobolus meristosporus. The sequence continues at coordinate 55,880 of MCFE01000419.1, read as the reverse complement.
GATTGATTTTCTATAAGGGCCTGATCCTCCTCAGTCATTGCAGATCTCCAAAACTCTGTCTATGGGCTATTTAAGGCCTCTTGTACACTCTAGAGCTCATCAACATAGACTGAATAGGCATAGGTTGAGTTTGTATACTGATCAATATAGTAATTTGGGCTATTTCTGGTCCAGTTCAATCTCCTGGATTGTGATACTAGAATAGTTGCTTCAGGGATATCTCTGGGCACTGATTTGGACTGAGCTATGATTGTAGGGTCCTCTGGAGTGCAAAAATTCTCATCATTTGCTCTGATTCCATCCTGATTATTAGTGGACTTGAGATTGGATATTTGTCTTCATCTGATGTCATTTTTTGTAAGTATTTTAAATTTTCATCAATCAACACATTCTAGGACTTGACTGGCTTTTGCTTTGGTGTTGTAGGGTCTCTATGCCTTATTTACATAGCAGTAGCCTAAAAATATGCATTTTACACTTTTTGGCTCAAATTTTGACTGATATCCAGTCAGTTACTTAGCATATGCTGTGCACCCAACTATTCTGAGATGCTCTGCACCTGGTCTGTATTGATACCATGCCTCAAATAGAGTAGAACTGCAATATATTCAGTTATAACTCCTATTTTTATGGTATACAGCTGTGGCCACTAATTCTGCCCAAAAATCCTAGGATCATATTGGATCATGAATCATAGATCTTGCCATATCAATGCTTGATCTGTTTGCATGTTCTGCTACTCCATATTGCTGTGGGTAGTACAGTACAGTAGTCTCTTGCTTTATCATATGAATTTTGCAGAAGTGGTTGAAGAGTTTTAATATACTTTCAAAAGAGGCCAAAAACCAAATATACTAGGCATCTGTTGCTAGGATTACCATGGTGACTTCAATCATATGTAACAATCAGCCAGCCATACATATCATGAGAAATTCTTACATGAGCTGCGCCAATGTCAAATCTCCACCACTGCAAAGTTTAGCTTTGAGCACATGAATTGCTTGCACAATTGCTAAAGACTCTGATCCTTCAGAATTTTCATATATATGACTTCACCAGCTGAAGAATAAAAGAGAGCCTCTCTTTCCAGAATCTCCACACCATATTCACAAGCTTAAAGGTTATAAGCTTCCCCTGTATCACTTGCACTGTTGAATATTCTGACTTTGAATGGTACTACATCAGTAAAGAAACTTCATTGCTCCCAAGAATCCAATATAAGTTCTAAAAGAAAAATACCAATTTTCTGTTAGAAAAGTCCACAGACACCCCTCTATTCACCCTTTAGTCCAAAGACCTCTTTAAAGACCCCTTTAAGAGGCCCCTTGACTTTAAAGAAGCCCTTTCAGGAACCCTGTTAGTGTAAAGCCAACTTTAGAGACAACTGTAAGAGGCCCCTTTTGTGGGTTATTACTGACTGTACTTGGTGAGTGGGAGAGCTTGTAGGTCAAGTCAGTACCACTTGGTTCAGAATAGCTTCCAATAGAAGGTAGCAAGGTAATAAAGACTTCTGTTTATTTTGTCCAAATCTTGTTGTTCTTCCTGGTTCAATTGGGTAGATATATATATCACTTGGGGGGGCTTAGACAATAGACAATGTGTTATAAAATAGGGGTGTGAACACCTTCCTGTTATGGTAAGTGCTCTAATGAGATAAGGGCAGGGATAGGAGGGGAGGATGCGTGGGGGAATCATAGGGAGGGTACTGGAGGACTTCGGGTAGGAATCTGGAGGGAACTCTTGGGAGAACTCTTGGGCAAAGAGTGGGTACTACATTGAGTACTCACATATCCCGGGGGTTAAGTGGGAGCTTCGTCCTTGAAGTTCTTTGACTAACTTGCTTCTCCAGGATTGATTTTGTTTACGGAGCATGGGGAGTCACCGTAGTACCATTGCTGGTTGTCACTCACGAGGGGATTGCGGGCGAGTACCTGACACCATTTGGCGGCAGAGTGGGGTGCGGCCTGTGTTGCTTGAGGGATGTTTTCCACAGAGCCAAATAGTTGGCAAACCATAGGGTTCTGGGCAAGTTTCTCGGGAGGGTTGGAGAACGAGAAAAGGTGCAATAGCGCGATAAAGTCTTGCTTCTTTATCTTGCAAACATTATTGGGGCTTGTCCTTTTTGTGTTCAATATGACGGCGGGGGACCTTTTGAAGAGGGTGTACACTCGGTTGGCAGTCACCCGTTGTCAATAACGAGTTTTTGCTTCTTCCAAGACGTATTGTAGTTCTTCCGTAGAAACTGTGGCGCGATCGAGGCGCTTTTGTACTCGCCTCATGGTTTCTACAGAATCCGCGGCGGTTTCTTCGGCTTCTTGGAGTTGGACTTTGTACTGATTCCTGAGTTGTCCAATGGTAAACCACTGTAATAGTTGTAACACAGCAACTTGGTGGATTGCATGGGTTAACTGGCCGGTGTATTTAATCTGTTTGCGTATCTTCTCTAAGATGGTTCCTTCTTGGAAATGTGGTTCAAGATGTTTGCAAACTTCTTGGAGGAGTCCTTCGATCGGGAGTTCTACTTCTGGTGCTCTTGCAGCTTGTACCAGGTCTGCGTATACCTCAACAACCATGGTACCTATTAATGGCAAGTATGCAACAAAACAGGGGGGCTCTTGAGGTCTTGTGAGGGCGCGACAGTTGATTCCTTGTGTCTTCTGTCTGACTGTGTCCAGTATGGATATGGGAATCAGCGCGGCATCCTTCTCCTTAATGATCAAGGAACCTCCTCTTAGTTGGTACACGGTCTTCTTGGGTAGTATCACCATGCTTTGTATCGGCATGGGTAACTTGTCTTGTCCCTCTCTGATTGTGTCTTGTATTAGCATGCCTGCTCCGGCAAATGACTCTTCATAGGTGGCTCTTGTTGTATGTAACGCTTGTACCATATCTCTTAACACTTGCAGGCTGGTTTTGTTTTTGATATCATCTTGGTTCTTGCTAGTGGGAGGGGTATTGCCAGTTTTGGGTGAACTGTTTCCTTCGGCGCTTTCCATATGCATTCTTTTGTTCTCCCCTTTGGGCGAACTCCCTTGCGCATATTATTTGTACCTATATTGACTAAAATCTCCTCTAATAAACTTCGAATGTATCCCATGTCTTCCTCTATCCTTGTCCTGATAATTGTTTAATCACACTTTGGTTTCAGTGATGATCGGTGGATCATCATGAAACGGTTTCAGATGGGCTGGCGCTACGTTGCTGATTGTCTTATTATTCAGGGTGATGGTGTACTTTGGTCCGTGGTCCAAACTGATAATGGTGCATGGGCCAATCCATTGGGGTGTAAATTGTGGGCGGAACTTGAGGCCTGCAACGGTTTGGTTGTACCACACCTTATTGCCTGATTTCCACTTTTGTCTTGTTAGTTTCTCATTTTTGGGTGGAGGGGGAAGGTGCTTGTCAACATTTTTGAATACTTTTATGTATAGGTGGGCAATACGGTGTATCAACCTTTCTATATAGTTGTTATGTGTTGTCAGGGGGACACCTTCCATCATCAATCCAGCTTCCTCCTGCCACTTGGGTCTTTGTCCATATAGGATTTCATATGGGGAGAAACCCGTTGTTTTATTTGGTGTGGTGCACATTGCTAGGAGTGTCAGTGGGAGCAGCTTGGCCCATGATTGGGGAAGTTCCCAGTGAAGCTTCTCCAGTATGCGGCAACACGTCTGGTTCATCCTCTTGGTTAATCCGTTAGTCTGGGGGTGATATGAGGCCGTGAAGACTTGTTTCATGCCCATCATTTCGCATAGGTGGGCCACGGTGTTGTTCAGGAAGGAACCACCATTGTCAGACAGGAGTATCTGAGGATATCCGTGTTGGCAGATGAGGTGTTCTAGAATGAATTGGGCGGTTGTCTTCTGATCTTTATTGCGGATGGCTTGGGCTTCTACCCACTTTGAGAAATAATCGGTAGCAATTATTATGTATTGTTCTCCTTTCTTTGTTTTCATAAAGGGGCCAACGAAGTCAATCCCTACTTGGTGGAAGGGCAGGTCAACCGGTATTGGTGCGGTTGTCCCTATCTTCTGACTCCGGTTGAATCTTTCGCAAGTGGTGCATCTTTGTAACGTATTCGTAACGTTGGTCATCATTTTTCGCCAATAAAACGTTTTTCTTAACATCTTATATGTCGTTAGGGGGTTAGCGTGTCCTAATGACATATGTCTTTCTTGTATGATTTCTTCACGGGCTGCTAGTGGGGGTACCTTGGCTCTGGATTGTCCTTGGAGGAACCATAGTCAATATTCTTGTACTTTGTACTGACACCATTTCCTTCGAAATTCTCTCTTCCGTTTGTTTGTAACAGTGTGTTTGGGATACCTCCCTTTTTTTTTAAAGCAGATTACGTCCTCGTACTCATCACTGACACGTATTTGGCAAACGGGATAGCAACTGAGGAAGTCTGCGTCCTGGTGTTTCTTGCCAGCGCGGTGAATTATTTCAAAGTCGTATTGCTGTAGTTGTAGGGCCCGACATGCTAGTTGGCCGGTAAAGTCTTTAGTTTTCATCAGCCAGACCAGTGCGCAGTGGTCCATTACTATCGTGAATTGACAACCATGTATGTATGTATGGAATTGTTTAATTGAATAAACAACAGCCAGACATTCTATCTCAGTAACGGGGTAGTGGCGTTTGTGTTTGTTTAGCAAACGGCTCACGTAACCAATTGGGTGGAATTTGCCGGGTTGGTGGTATTGTCCCAGTACGGCGCCTATACCGGTGAGGCTTCCATCACAGTTAATAAAAAATCTTGCATCCCAATTGGGAAATTGTAACACTGGCGGTGACGTCAGGGAATGTTTCAGCTGATCTAATGCTCTCTTTTGAGGCTCCGACCATACAAAACACTGGCCCTTTTGCATCAATTCGTATAGGGGGGCTGCTATTGTCGCAAAGTTTTTGACAGAGCGGTGATAGTAGCCGGCTAATCCTAGGAATCCCAACACTGCATTAATGTCCTTTGGTGCAGGTGCATTTTGAACGGCTTTCAGGAGTGACGTAGATGGGTATATTTCATCTGCCAAGATCTTGTGGCCCAGGAACAACAATTTTGCATACAGGAAATGGCACTTCTTGGGATGTAGTTGAGTTGGTTCTTGAGGAGGGATGTCAGGATACGTTGCACGTCGTGTATATGTTCTTCTACATTGGGGGAATATATTGTGATGTTGTCTAGATACACAAGGGCGCATTTCCATTGTAGATTTCCTAGCACCTTGTCGATCATCCTTTGGAATGTAGCGGGGGCATTGCACAAGCCAAAGGGTAGTCGGTTCCATTCGTATAATCCAAACAATGTTATAAAAGCGGTTTTGGGTCAATCTTCCGGGGCTACTTCTACTTGCCAATACCCGGAGATTAGGTTAAGAGAGCTAAAATATTTAGCTCCAATTAATCTGTCCAAGAGGTTGTCTATTTGAGGTAGCGGATACACATCCTTCCGGGTGACGGCGTTCAATTTCCAGTAGTCAATGCAAAAGCGTCGCTTTCCATCTTTCTTTGGGACTATCACTACGGGGGAGGCCCACGGAGACTGGCTCTCTGTAATGATGTTGTCTTTTAATAAAGTTTCAATCGTCTCTTTGATATAGTCTGTGTCAATTTTTGAATTCCTATAGGCTTTTTGCTTGATGGGGTATTTGTTGGCAAGGTGGATTTGGTGATATACCCCAGGTATATGACCAATTACTTGGTTCTTAGAGAATACTCGGGCAAGCGGACGTATTCCTTCTAGGAATTTGTCTTGTAACGTAGGTGGTAGACCGGGGTCCACATCTAGTTTGGGGAGTTCTTCTTCTGGTTCTTTGTTTGGAGGTGGTCCTTGGTCGTTTCTGTCGACTTCCTCTAAGTTTAACAATGGCACTCCTCTAGGCAATGTCACCGTGTGTCAACCGTTGTTAACCACTAAGCATTTCAGGCTTTGCGTTTCAAATTTTGGTGGTATCCATACTTTAGGGATCAAGATTCCTTCCAGTTGCTTGGATGCTTTCGCTGCGGTTATCATTCTTCCGCTTGTTGAATAAGCTATTGGTGTTTCTAATGAGATCACCGTCTCACTGGCGGGTGGTATTTTTATCACCTTTTGTGTGATGATTGGAGACTGCAACGGTTTCACCTCTTTGATTGTCACACTGTTGCTACGCGCCTCGCTCTCATCGGTGATATGAATCAGTGGAATACTCTTGGTATCCCACCTGAGTTCAGATGCACTGTAAAGTATATCCATCTTATGTTGGATAAACCAACTCTTGCCAATGAGTAAGTCGTTGGCTGCAACAGGTAGGACCACAACATCTTGGCGTATTATCAAGTTGCCTAGCCAAATGGGGCAATTAGGCACCACACCTACCGTTGTATCCAGTTGGTCATTCGCTAGCCGTACTCAAATGGTGTCGTTGGGGACTATATTTAGTTTTAGACGTTTTGCTAATGACTCTGACATGATCAACGTAGAGGATCCTGTGTCGATAAGGGCAAGAATCTCCTTATTCTCTATACATACCTTTACGTATGTACCTTTATTTGCTTTTTGCAGGACCGTCTGGTTGACATGGAGGGTTGTTATCTCCTTCAATCCCTCTATCAGTTCCTTGACTAGAGCCGGGGCCAGTCCCAGTAAATTGGTTATTGGGAGGGTTGCCTTGGTTTGCTCTAGTACCTTCATTATGGGGAATAGGCCATGGGAAGATGTGCTAGCGTTCTTTGTTTGCTTTAACACTTCTTCCCAAGGTTCATTCCGTACTTCTTCACCTAATTCCGCGCTCTTTCCTTTTGACGGAACCTCTACTACAGGTTCCTTCACCTCCTCTCTAGAAGCATCATGTTGACGCTTCTTCTTCCGCACTTCAATTGTCCTGACCGGAGGGCTTAGATTGCCTGAGTCCTGTTGGCCTCCTGGCAAGGGACTCTGTCTTTTGACGCCTTCTTCTCTTTTGTGTCCGGTACAGCTTCTCTTCCGTACCGTTTTTCACATTCATGGGCCCGGTGACCTACTTCTCCACACACATAACATGGATACTGTCGTCGCGGTTGTTCCATCTGTTGGGTCAGGACTTGAACCTGGGCCTTTAGATCTACAACAGCTTCCCAGAGTTTATCACCTTCTTTGGGGACTTCTTGGACATTGTTGATCGAGAGTTCTTGGACCTTTCGCTGTAATTCCTCTAACTCACGGTCTTTTGGGGAGGCAATTTTTCCTTTCTTACGGGGGATCCCTGTCCTTTGATCATTTGTATCACTATAGGGTAGCCCCCATAGCAAGATGACCCCTTGTACTCATTCAACCAACTCTTGCAACGTTTTACATCCCTGTTGTTCTTCGGACGCCCTACGTCTTATTCTGTTGTCTAAGCCCATGATGTAATACCTCATGAGCTGTTGTTTGGCAATTTTGTCCTTTGGGAGACATTGAACTTGTTGGAGAAACAGTTCAGTGTAGGCTTCATAGCTTTCTCTGCTTTTCTTCCGCAAGGACAGTAGAAGGGCTTTGTAGTGGTATCCTTTGGCATATAGAAAGCGTGTCTTGTAGGCTTCTTCTAGTGCATCCCAGTTGTCTTTGACTGCGTCTTCCAACCCATAATGCCATTGCCATGCTGACCCTTCCATATGTCTTGCAAACTCTCTTACTTTCTTATCGTCATCCCATCCTGCATCAACCGCAACTCTCTTAAACTTATCAAACCACTCAAGGGCTTTCTCTTTCTTTCCCTTGTATGTTTTTAGTTTGATTGTAGTAGTCATTACCTCACTTGTGCTTATTTCCGCAGAGACGGCACCAAATACGTGGGTTATTACTGACTGTACTTGGTGAGTGGGAGAGCTTGTAGGTCAAGTCAGTACCACTTGGTTCAGAATAGCTTCCAATAGAAGGTAGGAAGGTAATAAAGACTTCTGTTTATTTCGTCCAAATCTTGTTGTTCTTCCTGGTTCAATTGGGTAGATATATATATCACTTGGGGGAGCTTAGACAATAGACAATGTGTTATAAAATAGGGGTGTGAACACCTTCCTGTTATGGTAAGTGTTCTAACTAGATAAGGGCAGGGATAGGAGGGGAGGATGCGTGGGGGAATCATAGGGAGGGTACTGGAGGACTTTGGGTAGGACTCTGGAGGGAACTCTTGGGAGAACTCTTGGGCAAAGAGTGGGTACTACATTGAGTACTCACACCTTTGAACATCCATTTAGGTCTAAAGCCCCCTTTGGAGACTTATATCACATCCCTTTAGGTTAAACAGGAGCTCAGAATTTCTAAATAAGGAAATATTTTTTCAGGAAGGAGAGCAACCTCTAAAAAAGGAAAGTTATAATAAAAGCAAATAACCCCAATAGTTGACAGAGGGTCAGAACTCTGCTGTAGAAGTGGGAACTGTTGTAAGAGTCTTGAAGCTATTTTAAAGGATGGCAAGGACAAGTAGATTTTATGGTTTTCACTTAATGATTTACTGAATGTAAAAGTAGTATTATATTTTTACATAGCCTTGGCATAAAAGACACAGAATAGGTTTAGGAGGATCCCATGAACATGTATGCAAAGTTTGGGGCTGTTTGGACAACTTTGAGAATTTTCATGTTCTGGGATGCTTGTATTGTAGTGAAAATATTCCAAGTAATTCCTGACAAGGAATTTGGTCAGTATTCTCTAGGATTTGAAGGTAATGATCTAAGTGACTAAGTTAGATGAATATTTAGGTGGAATTACAAATTTTACAACACTCCCACTCAGCTGAATGTTCATACTGACTTGCCCTAATTTTGACATACAAATGTAAACATCCTTGATTATCCTGAAATAAAGTAATAGGCATTTTGTGATATAGGCCCAAATATGTAAAAAGCTTTCTTAGCCACATTGCTTCTCTTGTAGCCCACAGGCAGCTATATACTCTGCTTCTGTGGTAGAAAGTGCTACAGTGGTTGCTTTCTTGAATTCCATGAAATTGCTCCTTGACATTACAGAAAGGTGTATTCTGTGGTTGGTCTTTTGTCTTCTCAACTTTGTCCACAATCAGCATCAGAGTATCCCACAAGATCCTGTTCTGAATCCCTGTAATTGTATCTTAAGCATATATCAGCAGTTCCTTTTAGTCGTCTAAAAATATGCTTAACTGCTGCAATATGATCAGATCAAAGTTGTGATTTTGCAGGTTGACAACTCCCACTGAATATGCACTATCTGGGCATGTTGCAAGCATGATATAACTCAGATCATCAACCATAGATTGATAAGCAAAGTCTGGGCTTTCAGGTGGCACCAAACTCTATTGATTTGGTTGAGTTTTGACCAAATTAAGGTTTGTCTCCATTGGGGTTGCTGCTGGTTTGCAGTCTTCCATTTGGTACTTCTTTAGTATATCCTGAGTATACTTGGATTGGCTTTGAGTGAAAATTTGGGTACTTCTGTGTATGGTGAACTTTATCCCCAAGTAGTAACAGGTTCTCCTAGATTGGACATCTTGAACTCTTTAGACAGACTGGATTTAGTCTGTTCCAATGTTTCTAGGTTATTGGTGGCTATTATAAGATCATCCATATATAGAGGTAATAGAACTGGACTTGCTCTATCTGACTTATAGGATATATTATAGTCAGCATTACTCCTTTTGAAACTCAAAGATTCCAAATAAGAAACTATCTTGCAATTCCAGGCTCTTGCTAATTGATTGCAACCATATTGAGATTATGCAAGCTTGCAGACCAGATTGGGGATATCTTGGTCAAGAAGCCCATCAGGCCGGTCTGTATACATGTCTTCATCAAGTTCCTCATTCAAAACTGCAGCTTTTACATCCATTTGATGTAATGAAAGCCTGTATTTGGCTGCTATAGCCAGTATTTATCTGATGGAATTAAACTTGGCTATCAGGGCAAAGCTCTCAGTATAATCAAGTTCTTTTGTTTGAGAGTATCCTTTGACCTCAGGTCTTGCTTTGTATCTTCCAATTGTACCATCAGCCTTTTATTTTGTCTCAAAGAATTATCTGCATCCGATTAATTTTTGGATGATTAGTAGTATGACTAAGTCCCAAGTATGATTTCCATCAGGGCCTGCTATTCCTTGGTCATTGCAGATCTCCAAAACTTATCTGACAGCTCTTTAGGGCCTCTTTTACAGCCTGGGGTTCATCAATATGGACTGAATAGGCATAGACTAAGTTTGTACCCTCATTGTTATAGTAATTTGGGCTACTTGTTGTCTTATTGGATTCACTGGCATTGGATACTGAAATGACCACTTCTGGGATATTACTGGGCACTCATGCAGGCTGAATCACTGTTGTAGAGCTCTCTGGAGTGAAAAGTTTTGCATTGTTTTGCTCTCATTCAATCCTGACTATTGGTGAACCTGGGATCAAATTTTGTCATCATCTAATGTCATATCTTGTACAAACTTAAGTTGTCATCAAACAACACATGCCTGGACTTGATCAGCTTCTTAGCTTTGGCATTGTAGAGTCTATATGCCTTACCCTCATTGCAGTAGCCCAAAAACATGCATTTTACACTTTTTGGCTCATATTTGACTGCTTTCCAGGCAGTTTCTTGCATATGCTGTACACTCAAATATTCTCAGATATTCTGCACTTGGTCTGCTTCCACACCATGCTTCAAGTGAGGTAAAATCATAAAGTACTCTTCTTTAACTCCTATTTTTAAGGTATACAGCAGTGGTAACTAATTTGACCCAAAATCATAGGCTAATTTTGATCATGGATCATTGATCTTACCATATCAATTATTGATCTATTTGCACATCTGCTACTTCATTTTGCTGTGGGGAGTATAGTCCAGTAGTCTCTTGCTGTATCCCACAAATTTTGCAGAAGTGGATGAAGACTTTTGAGTTTATTCTCACCACTCTCTGAGCAAATTTTCTTGATTTTGTCACCAGTTTCTCTCTCCACCATGACTTTAAACTCCCTGAACTTAGATAGAGCTTTTTCCTTTCTCTCCATCAAATAAACCCATGTGTATCTTGCATAATCATCAATAAAAGAGATTAAATACTTCATCCTGCCAAAGGATAAATTTTGCATAGGTCTACACTAATCTGAGTGAATTAGATCTAATTTTTTCTTAGTTTTGATTAACCCAGAGCACTTGATGGTTGTCTGGCTTTTTTCTCATATATGCAGGCTTCACAGTGCTCCAAATTAGCTGGAGGATCAATTTTACTCCAGAAATTAGCTGATCTTTGAGCATTTTGCTCAAATAATCAAAATGATATGCCCAAATTTCCTGTGCCAAAGCATTGGCGTTTTTCATTGAAGTTACTTATGTTAGCTTCTGGATATGATGGAATATTAGTCAACTGGTGTAGATTCTGATCTCTGATACCCAACACAATATGGGCATCACTCTCATCAGTGATCCTGCATCCAGAATTATCAAAGCCATTAATGTGTTCCTCTGCAGTGGCCTTGCTTACAGATAGTAGGTTCTTGGCTATTTCTGGTACATAGAGTACTTCCTTAATGGTCAGTGTATGGCTTCCTTCACTGCTTCTGAGGTCTACTTGGATAGTTCTTTCTCCCCCCGCATCTAGCATTCTGCTGTCACCCATGAAAACGTTTTTAATTGTAATTTCTTGATAGTGGGTAAAAAGCTCTTTTTGATGGGCAAAGTGATGAGAAGCTCCAGAGTCAATGTACCATATCTGAGAATCCTTTTCTGTGGTTATATTTAGTGCAGATATTGTTGTAAAATTTGCAACTCCACCTAAATATCTGTCTAACTTAGTCACTTAGATCATTACCCTCAAATCCTAGAGAATACTGACTAAATTCCTTGTGGGGATTTACTTGGAATATTTTCACCAAAGTACCAGGTTTCCAGAACATGAAAATTCTCAAAGTTGTCCAAACAGCCCCAAACTTTGCACACATGTTCTTGAGACCTTCTTTAACCTCTTCTGTGTGTTGATAATGCCAAGATCATGTAAAAGTATAAGTACTATTTTTACATTCAATAAGTCATTAAGTGAAAACCACATAATCTACTTGTCCTCCCAGGTCACTTCCAATATTTCCAAGACTCTTACAACAGGTTATGAGCCCCAAGCTGTCACTCTCTGCATAGTCCACTACAGCTATTACTGGAATTTTTCCCTCTGCTGCAAAGTCGGATGGATCTAACTACCAAGTGTGGAAGGTGAAGATGAAGATGCTGCCACAAGAAAGAGGCCTTTGGGATATTGTCATGGGAGAAGAATGCCCTCCTAAAAATGTGGGAGAGGAAGCCTTAAAGTACCAGAAGAAAGAACAATGTGCCTTTAACTGCATTTGCCTCAATGCTAAAGACAAATTGCTAATTCAATGCTTAAGAGCAAAAAACAGCAAAGAATGCCTGGAAGCCATTAGAAGACATCTACCAGTCATGCGCAGCTGCTAATGAAATGTATCTGTGACAAAAATTTTTACTACAAAGATGCTGCCAGGAGAAGAAATGAAAAATCTGATTAACAGAATTACCCTGCTGGTGGAGGAAATGGAATCTGTGGGTGCACCAATTATTGATGCAGATGTGATAGTTACCATCCTGAATAGCCTGACAGACATGTTTCAGGGCCTTGTATCAGCCCTAGAGTCCAGAACTGAGGATATGACCTTAAATTATGTATATGAAAGGCCTCTGGATGAAGAATTATGAAAATCAAGCACCAACAAGAAGGAAGAGAAAAATTCTTTAATAAGCAATGATTACCAACAAAGGAGGTACCCAGGACCCCACAAAGGCAACAGCAACCTGTTTTGCAACTACTGCAAAAGGAAGGACACACATCAGACTGGTGCCTCAAAAAGAAAGATAATCAGCAAAAGAAGCCTGACTATGGAAATGCTGCAACAACCAAAGATAGACCATTCACATCTGCACTAAATATGACCGCAACAAGGATTCTCAGATGTGGTATATTGACTCTCCAGCATCTCAACACTTTACATACCAAATAGAACTTTTTACCTAATATCAAGAAATTCCAAATAAGAAGGTTTTCATGGGTGACAATAGAACACTTGATGTAGTGAGAGAAGGAACTATTCAAGTAAGCCTTAGGAGCAGTGAATGAAGCCATACACTGACTTTTAAAGAAGTACACTATGCATCAGAAATAGCCAAGAACCTACTATCTGTAAGCTAGGCTAGAGCAGAAGGACTCAGTTTCAGCTTTGACAATTCTGAATGCAGGATCACTGATCAAAATGGTACCCATATTGCTTTGGGTATTAGAGATCAGAATCTATACAAGCTGACTTATATTCCATCATATTTGGAAGCCAATATCAGTAACTTAAATGAAGAAAGCACATGAGATTTGGACACATCAATCTTGATTATTTGCACAAATTGATCAAAGATCAGCTAATTTCTGGAGTAATAATTGATTCCCTTGCTGATTTGGGGCATTGTTATGCCTGTGTATATGGGAAACAAGCCAGACAGCCTTTCAAGAACTCTGGGTTGATCAAAACTAAGAAAAAATTAGATCTAATTCACTCAGATCTGTGTGGACCTATGCAAAATTTATCTTTAGGTGGTATGAAGGATTTAATCACTTTCATTGATAATTATACAAGATATATGTGGGTTTACCTCATGGAGAAGAAGGAAGAAGCTCTGTCTAAAGTCAAGGAGCTTAAAGCCATTGTAGATAGAGAAACTAGTGAAGAAATCAAGATATTACACTCTGGCAATGGTGGAAAATATACCTCAAAACTCTTCATCCACTTCTGCAAAATTCATGGGATAAAGCAAGAGACTGCTGGACTATTCTCCCCATAGCAAAATAGAGTAGCAGAATGGGCTAACAGAACAATAATTGATATGGCAAGATCTATGATCCATGATCAAAAATTATTCTTTGATTTTTGGGTCAAATCAGTTGCCACTGCTGTTTACCTTAAAAATAGGAGTTATATTAGAGTACTTCAGGATTCTACTCCATTTGAAGCATGGTATGGGTACAGACTAAGTGCAGAACATCTAAGAATATTTGGGTGTAAAGCATTTGCCAAGAAACTGCCAGGAAATCAGTCAAAACTTGGACCAAAAAGTGTAAAATACATACTTTTGGGTTACGGCAATGAGAGTAAAGCATACAGACTCTACAATACCACAGCAAAGAAGCCAATCAAGTCCAGGAATGTGCTGCATCATGAAAATTCTAATTTTTCACAAAAAAAGACATCAGAAGATGACAAAAATCTGATCTCAAGTTTGCCACTTGTCAGGATTGAATCAGAGCAAAATAATGAGAATTTTTTCATTCCAGGGGACTCTAGAAGTATGTTTCAGCCAGAATCAGTCTCCAGGAATATCCCTGAAGTGCTCAGCTCAGTGTCAAATGCCAGGAGATCCAACCAGACAAGAAAGAGCCCAAATTACAATATCAATGAGGGTACAAACTTAGCCTATGCCTATTGAGTCCATATTGATGAACCCCAGACTGTAAAGGAGGCCTTAAATAGCCCTCAGACAAAGTTTTGGAGGTCTGCAATGACTAAGGAATATCAGGCCCTGATGGAAAATCAAACTTGGGACTTGGTCAAATTACCAATCAACCAATAATCAATTGGATACAGATAGGTCTTTACAACAAAATACAAGGCTGATGGTCCATTTGAAAGATACACAGCAAGACTTGTGGCCAAAGTATACTCTCAAACAAAAGGACTTGACTGTACTGAGACCTTTGCACCTGTTGCCAAGCTTAATTCCATCAGATTAAAATTGGCTATTGCAGCCAAATATCAGTTTTTTATTCATCAAATGAATGTAAAAGCTGCATTTTGAATGGAGAACCTGATGAGGAGATGAAAATGGACCAGCCTGATGTGTTTGTTGACCAGCACAGCCCCTATTTGGTCTGCAAGCTTAAAAAGTCACTATATTGTCTTAAACAAGCACCAAGAGCCTTGAATTGCAAGCTAGATTCTTATTTGGAATCTTTGAGTTTCAAAAGGAGAAATGCTGACCATAGTCAGTACTATTTGCCAGATAGAACAAATCCAGTTCTATTAGCTCTATTTGTAGATGACCTTATTATAGCCACCAATAACCTAGAAATATTGGAACAGACTAAATCCAGCCTATCTAAGAAGTTCAAGATGTCCAACTTAGGAGAACCCAGTTACTACTTAGGGACCAGGTTCTCCATAGACAGTGGTCTGCAAGCTTGCATAATCTCAATATGGTTGCAATCAATTAGCAAGAGCCTGGAATTGCAAGATAGTTTCTTATTTGGAATCTTTGAGTTTCAAAAGGAGTAATGCTGACTATAATATATCCTATAAGTCAGATAGAGCAAGTCCAGTTCTATTACCTCTATATATGGATGATCTTATAATAGCCACCAATAACCTAGAAACATTGGAACAGACTAAATCCAGTCTGTCTAAAGAGTTCAAGATGTCCAATCTAGGAGAACCTGTTACTACTTGGGGATAAAGTTCACCATACACAGAAGTACCCAAATTTTCACTCAAAGCCAATCCAAGTATACTCAGGATATACTAAAGAAGTACAAAATGGAAGGCTGTAAACCGGCAGCTACCCCAATGGAGACAAACCTTAACTTGGTCAAAACTCAACCAAATCCATAGAGCTTGGTGCCATCTGAAAGCCCCGACTTTTCTTATCAATATACAGTTGGCAGTCTGATGTATAGCATGCATGGAACATTTCCAAATATTTCATCTTCAGTGGGAACTGTCAGACAACATAATCAGAACTATGGTTCTGATCATATTGCATCAGTTAAGCAGGTTTTTAGATACCTAAAAGGAACTGCTGATATCTGCTTAGGATACAATTACTGGGATTCAGAGCAGGAATTTGTGGGATACTTGAATGCTGGTTGGGGACAAAATTTGGAATACAGAAAATCCACCACAGGTTACACCTTTCTTTACTGTCAAGGAGCAATTTCAGGGAATTCAAGAAAGCAACCAACCATAGCGCTTTCTACCACAGAGGCAGAGTATGTGGGAGCCTGTGAAGCTACAAGAGAAGTAATGTGGTAAAGAAAGCTTCTTACAGACTTAGGCCTATGTCAAAAAACACCTATTATTTTATTTCAAGATAATCAAGGATGTTTACAATGAGGTAGAAATTCAACTTTTCATGCTAGAACCAAGCACGTAAGTATTAAGTATCATTTCATATTTGAGGCTATGGAAAATGACTTACTTAGCTTAGTTTACAGTCCTTCAGATGAAATGATTGCAGACATATTTACCAAACCATTAGCTAGTGACAAGTTTGAACATTGTATGTGAAAATTAGGACAAGTCAGTATGAACATTGAGCTGAGTGGGAGTGGTGTAAAGTTTGTAATTCCACCTAAATGTTCACCTAACTTAGTCACTTAGATCATTACCTTCAAATCCTAGAGAATACTGACCATATTCCTTGTCAGGATTTACTTGGAATATTTTCACTAAAATATCAGGTACCCAGAACATGAAAATTCTCAAAGTTGTCCAAACAGCCCCAAACTTTGCACACAAGTTTTTAGGACCTTCCTTAAGCTATTCTACATGTTTGCTATGCCAACACCATGTAAAAGTATAAATACTACTTTTACATTCAGTAAATTATTAAGTGAAAACCACATAATCTACTTGTCCTCCCAAATCACTTCCAATATCTCCAAGACTCTTACAACAGATATGAATAGTATATCTTCTGTTGTTGCTGCATATCTATATTCAGGCTTCTTTTGCTGATTATCTCTCTTTTTGAGACACCAGTCTGTTGTGTGTGCTTTCCTTCTGAAGTAGTTGCAAAACAGGCTGCTGTTGCCTTTGTAGGGTCTTGGGTACCTCCTTTGTTGGTTATCATTGCTTATTAAAGCATTTTCTTCTTTGTTCTTATTGGCACTTGATTTTCTTAATTCTTCATCCAGAGGCCTTCCATGTATATAATTTAAGGTCAAATCTGTTGTAAGATTCTTGGATATATTGGAGGTGATCTGGGAGAACAAGCAGATTATGTGGTTTTCACTTCATGATTTATTGAATGTAAAAGTAGTATTTATGCTTTTGCATGGTCTTGCCATAGCAAACACATAGAATAGGCTTAGAAAGGTCCCAAGAGCATGTGTGCAAGGTTTGGGGCTGTTTGAACAACTTTGAGAATTTCCATGTACTGGTTACATGGTATTTTGGTGAAAATATTCCAAGTAAATCCTGACAAGGAATTTGGTCAGTACTCTCTAGGACTTGAAGGTAATAATCTAAGCAACTAAGTAAGGTGAATACTTGGGTGAAATTACAAATTTTTACAACACCCCCCAGCTGAATGCTCATATTGACTAGTCCTAATTTTGACCTAAGAGATTCAAACTTGTCTCTAGCTAATTGTTTGGTAAAAATGTCTTTAACCATTTCATCTGAAGGACAGTAAACTAAGCTAACTAAGTTATTCTCTATAGCTTTACGTATGAAATAATGTCTTATATCTATGTGCTTAGCTCTAGCATGTAAAGTTGTATTTCTACCTAATTGTAAACATCCTTGATTATCCTGAAATAAAGTAATAGGCATTTTTTGATATAGGCCTAAGTCAGAAAAAAGCTTTCTTAACCACATTGCTCTGTTTTTATCTTCACAGGCTGTCATATACTCTGCCACTGTGGCAGAAAGTGCTATAGTTGGTTGCTTTCTTGAATTCCCTGAAATTGCTCCTTTACAGTAGAGAAAAGTGTATACTGTGGTGGATCTTCTGTCTTCCAAATTTTATTCCCAATCAGCATTGGAGTATCCCACAAGATCCTGTTTTAAATCCTTATAAGTGTATCTTAGGCAGATATCAGCAGTTTCTTGTAGGTATTTAAAAATCTGCTTAACTGCTGCAATATGATCAGATCCATAGTTCTGATTATGTTGGCTGACAGCTCCCACTGAAGATGAGATATCTGGATGTGTTCCAAGCATTATATACATCAGTCTGCCAGCCATAGATTGATAAGGAAAGTCAGGGCTTTCAGATGCCACCAAGCTCTCTTGATTTGGCTGAGTTTTGACCAAGTTGAGGTTTGTCACTATTGGGGTAGCTACCAGTTCACAGTCTTCCATTTAGTACTTCTTTAGTATATCTTGTATATACTTGGATTGGCTTAGGGTGGTAGTATGGGCTCTTATGTCTACGGATAACTTAATCCCTAAGTAGCAACTGAGTTCTCCTAGATTGGAGATCTTGAACTCCTCAGATAGGCTGGATTTATTCTCCAATGTTTCTAGATTATTGTTGGCTATAATAAGATCATCCACATATAGAGCTAATAGAGCTGGATTTGCTCTATCTGGCTTATAGCATATACTATAGTCAGCTTTTCTCCTTTTGCAACTCAAAGATTCCAAAACAGATCCTATCTTACAGTTCCAGGCTCTTGGTGATTGTTTGCAACCATATTGAGATTTTTTAACCTTGAAGAACAAATGGGGGTTATCTTGGTCAGCAAACCCATCAGGCTGGTCCATATACATGTCCTCATCAAGTTTGCCATTCAAAAATGCAGTTTTTACATCCATTTGATGAATAAAAAACTTATATTTGGCTGCAATAGTCATTATTAATCTGATGGAATTAAACTTGGCTATCAGGGCAAATGTCTCAGCATAGTTAAGTCCTTTTGTTTGAGAGTATTCTTTGGCCACAAGTCTTGCTTTGTATCTTTCAGTTGAACCATCAGCCTTGTATTTTGATTTAAAGACCCATCTGCATCCAATCAAATTTTGGTTGATTGGTAATTTGACCAAGTCCCAAGTTTGGTTTTCCATCAGGGGCTGTTATTCTTCAGTCATTGCAGATCTCCAAAACTTTGTCTGAGGGCTATCTAGGGCCTCTTTTGCATTCTGTTATAACTCCTATTTTCAAGGTATATAGCAGTACTAATGGATTCTGCCCAAAAATCATAGGATAATTTTGTTCATGGACCATAGATCTTGCCATATCAATTATTGATCTGTTAGCACATTCTGCTACTCCATTTTGCTGTGGGGAGTATGGTACAGTAGTCTCTTGCTTTATCCCATGAATTTTGCAGAAGTGGATGAAGAGTTTTGAGGTATATTCTCCACCATTGCCAAATGGTATTTTATTGATATTTTCACCAGTTTCTCTCTCCACCATGGCTTTAAACTCCCTGAACTTAGACAGAGCTTCTTCCTTCCTCTCCATGCAGTAAAGCCATGTGTATCTTGTATAATTGTCAGTAAAAGTGATTAAATACTTCATCCCGCTTAAGGATAAATTTTGCATAGGCCCACACAGATATGAGTGAATTAGATTTAATTTTTTCTGTTTTGATTAACCCAGAGCTCTTGAGAGGTTGTCTGGCTTGTCTCCCATATATGCAGGCTCCACAGTGCTTCAAATTAGCTGGGGGATCACTTTTACTCCGGAAATTAGCTGATCTTTGATAATTTTGCGCAAATTATCAAGAATGATATGCTCAAATCTCCTGTGCCAAAGCATTGGTGTTTCTTCATTTAAGTTACTTATATTGGCTTTTGGATATGATGGAATATAACTCAACTTGTATAGATTCTGATCTCTGATACTCAAAGCAATATGGGCACCATTTTGATCAGTGATCCTGCATCCAGAATTGTCAAAGCTGGAACCAAGTTCTTCTGCTGTGGCCTTGCTTACGGATAGTAGGTCCTTGGCTATTGCTGGTACATAGAGTACTTCTTTGAAGGTTAGTGTGTGGCATCCTTCACTGCTTCCAAGGTTCACTTGGATGGTTCCTTCCCTAACTGTGTCAAATGTTCTATCATCACCCATGAAGTGTTATGAATAGACACAAGGCAGGAGAGTAGGGCTAGGCAAGGCAGGACCAGGAAGGGACTTAGGTGTGGATCAACAAGGCAAGGTGGATCTCCAAGGCAAGGCAGATTTCCAAGGCAAGGCTGTTTATTCAAGACCTGTGTTTATCAGACTGAGGAATACTTAAGGGGGGATAGGACTATATATACATTTTGGTTATACCAATGCCAAGAGATATTGGCTAATACTAATGGGGTTGTGGGGTGAAGCACAGCAATGTGCTGGGGATAATAATATAGAAGGCAAGGCACTGAGACAGGATGGGGAAATGGATTGGGTCACCTGATCATGTGACTAAGTCATGTGGCCTGGTATTTCCATATATGGTACTGGACTATGAAAAATACAATGGGAAGCTTCCATGGAATGTTCCATTGTGTAACAATGGTTTGGAATGGTCAGGAACTTTCTGGAAGGTGGTAGAAGGTTCCAGAAGGAATCTCTTAGAAATTGAGCTAGGAAGCTGAAAACTTGGCATGGGTGTTCATGGATGTCATGTGATCATGACATGAAGACTTTAATTAGGATTTCTTGATGTTGGGTCAAAAGTTCTGTTTGGTGTGTAAAGTGTTGAGATGCTCCAGAATCAATATACCATGTCTAAGAATCCATGCTTGTGGTCATCTTTAGTGCAGATATTAACAGTCTATCTTCAGTAGTTGCAGCATTTCCATATTCAGGCTTTTTCAGCTGTCTATCTCTCTTTTTGAGGCACCAGTATGATGTATGTCTGTTCCTTTGGAAGTAGTTGCAAAATAGGTTGCTATTGCATTTAAAGGGCCTTGGGTACCTCATTTGTTGGTTATCATTGATTATTAAAGCACTCTCATCTTCCTTCTTGTTGGCACTTCATTTTCTTAATTCTTCATCCAGGAACCATCCATATATATGATTTAAGGCCAAATCTTCAGTCCTAGACTCTATGGCTGATATAAGTCCCTGAAACTTGTCTGTCATGCTATTCAGGATAATAACTATCAATTTGTATCTGTAGTTGGTACACCCAAAGATCCCATCTTGTCCACCAACATAGTAATTCTGTTGATTGGATTTTTTGTTTCTTCTCCAGGCAGCATTGTTTTAGCACAGGTTTTTGTCTAAGATACATTTTCTTGGCAGCTGAATGCAACCAGTGGGTGTCTTCTAATGCCTTCCAGGCATTCTTTGCTGCTTTTGCTTGAAGCATTGAATTAGCAATTTTTCTTTGACATTAAGGTAAATGCAGTTAAAGGCACTTTGTTCTTTTTTCTAGTACTTTGAAGCTTCCTCTTTCACATTCTTAGGAGGACATTTTCTTCCAAGACAATATCCTTAAGGCCTCTTTCTTGTAGCAGCATTGTCATCTTCATGTTCCATACTTGGTGGTTAGATCAATCCAACTTTTCAGCAGAGGGAGAAATTTTAGTAATGGCAGTAGTAGACTATGCAGAGAGTGACAGCTTGGGGTTCATGACCTGTTGTAAGAGTCTTGGAGATATTGGAAGTGATTGGGAGAACAAGTAGATTATGTGGGTTTTCACTTATTGATCTATTGAATGTAAGAGTAGTATTTATACTTTTACATAGTCCTGGCATAACCAGCACATATAATAGGCTTAAGAAGGTCCCAAGAACATGTGTGCAAAGATTGGGATGGTTTGGACAACCTATCTAATTTTCATGCTCTGGGTACCTGATATTTTGGTGAAAATAATCCAGATAAATCTAGACAAGGAATTTGGTCAGTATTCCCTGGGATTTGAAGGTAGTGATCTAAGTGACTAAGTTAGGTGAATCTTTAGGTGGAATTCCAAATTTTTACAACAAGAATACTGCATAGTCTCACTTGATGATTTATCTAATGTAAGAGTGGCATTCATTCTGTTTAAATAGACTTGACAAGATAAGCATATGAAATATTCCTAGGAAGGTACTCAGTGTCCCCTGGAGCATATGCACAGAATTTGAGGACTTTTGAACAACTTTGGGAGTTTGATGCTCTAGGGCTTAACACTTTGGGGAGAGTACTCCAAGTCCTAGCAAAGAATTTGGTTTGGGGATAGTAGGGATTGTAAGCCATGAATCAAGTGACCAAGTGATTGGAATACTGGAGTGTAAACACAAGATTGACAATTGAGATGCCTACCTTTGCATACAGTGTAACATGGATCTCAAGGTACTGTCCAGTGACTTCTCAGCTCTGATGCAATCAACTGTCTATGCAATCTTGGATCTCGGTAATCAAAAATCCAACCAACCCCCTCCCATCTCGGGACCAAACCGGAGATCAGATGGTTTGTTGGACCTGTTGGATTGGGCGGATTAAGGGGGGATCAGGATGTGGAAGAATGATTGAAACGTCATGAAACACCAGCCCTGGAAAAGCTGGATCCGCCCCCTGGAATCCTGGATATCCGAGACATCACTCGCCTCATCCCCTACATTGAGAGGATATGTAGCAGAAACATCTGGATCCCCTGCCCCTCCCCCTCCCCCTCCCCTGCACCTTGGCTCCGAAGCCATGGGGCCGATACCACGACCGGACCGCAAACCAGAATCGATAAATCGGGGAGGGAAGAATAGCAGCCGCAACACAACCGTTCACCATAGGCCTCGATGGGAGAAGTTCTGGGCCCCTACCCCTCGTACACCCCCTCCAGGCCTTGCCTCCTGGTGAATTCCACCCTCGATACAGCAGATTACCGAGGCGCCAAGCAGACGAGTCCAACCCGGCAACCACGTCACCTGGCTGAAGGATCCTTCGATAGGAGATGCTGGTCGGAGGAGGCATCACCCGACGACTCGCGCTGGCAGGGAGACATTCTGAAGGAAGAGAGCTCTCGAACAGCCCCCAATCCAATCCACGGCCAACGGCCAAGAGCGCTACCGGGTCATCCCCCGGGGAACCACAAGGGAGTGGTACGAATCAACCAACCGCGCAACAATCACCCCCAGGGAAACTGGTGGAATCCTCGTACCTGTGGAACCCTCCGGGCCGGGGATTTAAGGTTTGTGAATGGTGGTAGAAAGGAAGCTTAAACGGATTAAGAGGCGATGGTGCTAGTGCGTGGATCAAGGTTCATGCATGACCCTCCCCGGCCGGACAATGCGATTGGCGGAGGCCGGAGGGGGGATCCAGACGATTCTTTGGAAGGTGGCTAAGCAGTCGGATCCAAGTAGACCGAATTCCCAATTTCCAGTGCTCCCCCGGCGCCCTCCAATGGCGGTGATTGGCCACCGGAGGGGGGCATCAATTAGTGGATGTGCACAAAAGGTGGCAATTCAGGAGCGATGCTCACCAAACGGGTAGAAACATTCGGGAAACCACGCACGGTGAGCGGCTGCCACCCCTGATTGGAACCAAAATGATGTGGTTGCTAGGAAAATGGTGCATCCCACCCATGCTTTTGGCATTTACCACCACGGATCTGGGATGGCACATGTGTCGGGTTGGGTCCTAGGGAAGGGGCCCAATTTAATCCACCACCCTTTGTTCAGGGAACTCTCCGCTCTCCCACCTACACTGCTCCTCCACCACCCCGTTCATTCGCCGTTCGCTACTTCGACCCGTCCAGATGAATTACTATTCCAGCCTTGTGTCCAAGCTCCTCGTCTACCTTTTCGTGTTCGTAGCCGTCGTCTACGCTTTGTGGCTGCTCTTCACCGGCAACGGAGAAGCCTTCAACTTTGGCTTGTTCCTGCTGGACACCTCGCCATACATGTGGGCCCTGCTGGGAATCTCCCTCTGCATCGGGCTGTCGGTTGTGGGCGCTGCATGGTAGTTATCTACCCTTGTTCCTGAACCAACCTATGGGTATGGGTTTCGCTAACCTTGCTTTCCAGGGGCATCTTCGTCACCGGAGCGTCCATCTTGGGTGGTGCGGTCAGAACGCCCAGGATCAAGACCAAGAACCTGATCAGGTAAGTCACCTTCTCGTCCAGTGGGAGCCCGACCTGCGGGAGCGAGGGAGAAAGAGACCCGCTCAACTGCTCCATTTTGTAGTATCATTTTTTGTGAGGTGGTCGCCATTTACGGCGTTATCATGGCCATCGTCTTCTCCGCCAAGCTAGGAACAGTCAACACCGCCTACACCGCTAGTCACTACTATACAGGTAGGTTGAATGTCCACGATCGCTGTGCATCCAACGAGACTGATGCGGAGGTGGTATTCCTCTAGGGTTCTCACTATTCTGGGCCGGTCTGACCGTCGGGTTTTGCAACTTCTTCTGTGGTATCTGCGTTGGAATCACCGGCTCCAGCGCTGCCTTGGCCGACGCCCAGGATGCGCAACTCTTCGTGAAGATCCTCGTGGTGGAGATTTTCGGCTCGGTCCTGGGGCTGTTTGGCCTGATCGTTGGCCTGCTCACGGTAAGTCTTCTGTGTCCTCTGTCCCATGGGATGGCCTGGGTTGCTCACCCTCTGCGAAATCTAGTCCGGTAAAGCCTCCGAATTCGCCTGAAACCTGCTCCAGCGATGTTGGCGACGAGTGGATTGCTGAAAAGCCTCTTTCCCAATTAGCATTGCCTTAGCTTAGCAACCATCATAATCTATTCTTTGCGGATCCACTGATGGGAACCGTTTCTTGTGTCGCTGGGGCAGATGTTCCCTCGGAAGCATGGCCACGTAAAATATCAATTTGCTAGAGCACCTGTCCTAATCCCGCTGATTCCCACCCATTCTTAAACCGATTAAACATCTCTGAAAAAAGCACGTGACCAAACCCCATATCCCGTACTCCCACCAAAACTAGGTCGCCGGTCCAGATGAGATTCCTAGGGCCGGGACATCGCCTGTGTTACTCGGATGGTGCAATAGTATGAAGACGCTAACTTCCCCCTTGTGCAATGCAGATGGATGCAACGAGACGGTCAGTGAATAGAACAATGCTTCCAAGGGAAGCCTTGGGGGTCTTTAATAAGAAACGAACAATCAGCTGGGCTAATTCATCTTGACACACGGGGCCGAGAATTCTGAGGCCACGACTAAGCCAGCAGTTGGTCTCGAAAAAATAGCGATCAAGGTGGCTGATGAATGGGTGCCATGCGAAGGCTACGGCAACAGAGTCGCTCGTAGGGCGGGGGCCTCATGAATTCGTGGCCACTTCCGTCCACATGTTGATAAACTCGCGATCCAGAGTGTCCTTCAGCTTCGGGTTGATCTCAATTACTTGCTGTCGGAAGTCTATAGTATTCAAGCATGCGTTGGTCCAAATGAAGGCAGCAAGTTGCAATGGATGGCCATTTACCTGGTCCAGACGATGCGATCAGCGCCACTATCACCACACCAAACTTACGAACCGCCCCGTTGGCGTGGGTAAACGTGATCTTGAGAAGCTCGAACAGCTCCTTGGTATCCACCCCGCTCAAACCATATTTCTTCAGATTCTGGTGTAACCAGCCCAGACTTTCTTCCAATGCTTTGGGGGTCTTGAGGTATTTCCAGATTTCCACGGCTATGGGCAACTTGGGTTAGAGCCTGAGCTGAGCCAGGTGTTGGTGTATGCGAGGCTGCTTACCGTGTAGCAGGACCAGTTGGTTTCCAAACTTCTTGGAGATGCTGGACAGACATTCGCCGGCCGCCCGTTTGACTTTGTTGTCGCCAACGCCAAAGGCCAATGCTACAGTGTGAAGGAGCAATGAGTGTCAATCGTCTTATAGGCCAGATAACCACTGGGACGTACCTGGAATGGTAAGTGAGGCACATGCTGGGGTGAAGGAAGGGCTATTTTCCACAAGATATTGCACTGTGGAAAACATTTTGGACAGAATCTACACAAGATGCATGAGTAGGAGGCTTCAATCTCACGGATCAGATCGCTACGCACCTGTGGGTGTGGCTCTTTCCAGCTGGGACTCTCGTCCAAGAAACGCACCACCAACTCGGCATCCACCGCCTCCGGTGGGCTTTTCTTCAAGAACCTTTCCAATGTTTCGACCGCTACAAAGAAGGGCGCTTAGTTGGCCACGAGCTTGGACTTCCCTAAATGAAAGGGTTACAAACCATCAAGGCGTTTCTTCCAGTCTGGTTCTCTGGCATTTGTGAGGATTGAGGTGTTTTCCGGCAGCGATCCAAGAAGTTCTTTCTCATACTGGTGCGAGGAATATTTGAAGTTACTTGAGTAGCTGTCGACAGTTGCCTTAGGCTTCGGCTGTGAGTTGATAGGTGGACTTTGCTTTCTCTGATCGGAATACCAAATACGGTATGGTTATTGCTTGGACTACGAACAAGCAACCAACGGCTCACCTACCTTCTCTAATCTGGTTGGTTCAGGCTTGGGCTGTTTCCGTGGAGCTCTTGCAGAGGTATCTTGGCTCGTGCTCAGTTTTGCCTCTGCCTCCAAGAGCTGGTTCTCCTTTTTGACCTGGCGAATGCCGAACGACTGATAACCATACACGCCAATTTCAGAGTCGACGCTCTCGATATATCCGCTCATCTTCTCCACAAAATTATCAGGCGCCGAGCAGCCGGCGTCACTAGCGTTGGCGAGCTTGGAAGCAGTGAAGTGAAGTGCCTCGTTACGGGTTTTGTCCGGGTAGGTTCTTTCCACTTGCTCCAAGTAATTCTTGGCTTGGATTTCTTTGTCTACAGCTCTGAATGGCTAAAGATGGATAACGCATGGGGTGAGCTGTTGAATAACCACGTCGAGTCTCCCGTTAGGCATCACTTACCAGTCTCTTGACTGCTTTTAGGGCTCCTTTGAGCGAGTCTATAACACATTCGTATTTACTGATTTGGGACTGTAGATCGTGAACAAACTAAGGTCAAACGAGAAGAGTCCGTTAGGATGGGCATCTGGCTTACAAAAAGAAAGCAAACCCATACAATCGGGTAGAATGAGGCTATATCTTTCCCCAATCTTCTTGACAACAACTCAATAGACTTGGCACCTAGTTGCACCACCTCGGCATCCACGTCATTGACAGCCTATGAAGCGACGATATTAATTGGCTACATCGAACGGTATCCTTCCGGCAACTGCTTACATGAGAGAACGCTTGCACCAGTACTTCCGGGAAGGCCAGATTTGCCGTCTTGGCCACAGTTAAGAAGGTTTTGATGGATTCTTTGGAGATGTCCTACGGTGGCGGAAAAGGATTTAGCTCGGCCCCAAAGAGAAGCGAACGGCCGAAAACCTTTATTGGAACTGATACTTACGGAGAGCTCTCGACAATCTTTACACGAACGGGTATGTAACTTTGTAAACGAATCGAAGGTAGACATGATTC
Organism: Basidiobolus meristosporus CBS 931.73; assembly: GCA_002104905.1. Classification (NCBI taxonomy): domain Eukaryota; kingdom Fungi; phylum Basidiobolomycota; class Basidiobolomycetes; order Basidiobolales; family Basidiobolaceae; genus Basidiobolus; species Basidiobolus meristosporus. The sequence continues at coordinate 28,838 of MCFE01000419.1, read as the reverse complement.
ACGATACTAGCAGGTTGAAAATGGATCGGAGATAAAGCCAAGTGCTAGCTGGGAGAAGAGATTCTGCTGAGCAAAACCGTTCAGTTGTGAAAACCTTTTGAAAACTAATATAAGGTGCACTGGAGTTCGTTGGAACCTGCGGTTTCCTATAATCTAGTGTGACTGGTGATTCTCGGCAGCTCAATTGTTTTTGTTTGTGTTTTCCCTGCTCGCTCACCTGGATCAGGTTGATGAGATTGCAGCCAATCCTATCGACCATGTGCCAAGTATTTTGATTTGATATGGAATCAACCACTTGGTAGCCGATGCCAACAAATGTCTAAATCCGCTTGGGAAATAGGTAGTGCATTATCGAAGTAGTGTATTGTGAATGCAGTAGAAAGGGTTTGATGTAGCATAATAAAAAATGGACCAAGGCAACAAATAATACATGAGGATGATCATCGGTGGTCAGGAAGGTAATATGATAAAGGATGATAAACAATATAAAACATGACCCGAAGGTGCCCATATTGCTCACGGCATCTGACCGGGGCTGCCTAACCTAAAGCTGACCAAAGAAGATCGCCAACTGGTTCGCCTCGGGAGAGATCTGGAAATGAGAGGATTGGCGTAGTTCGGAGTATATATCCTCCACAATGCTCTCTAGCTCTGAAGAAAAGTGTATGGTTGGCACGATGTCTAGCAATAGCTTGGTTTGATTTTCAATTTCCCGAGCGGCAACATTCGATTTTTCCTACAAGCAGATCAAAGCGTGAGGCTATGAAGCCAAGTAAATGATTCCTCTATAGTTCTGATATATACCTCTTCGAAAAACATTTCAACCATGGAGAGCCAGTCGTGGTTGTAAACAAGCAATATCTCTGAGCCAAGCCCTTGAAGGAAAGCAACCAGCTGGAAGAAATGACGCCATACAAGCGGCAGCTCCTAAATACACACAGATATATTAAAATCACGAGCCAGGTGCTGCGAAACTAGCACCTACGTTGGAGTTGTTGCTGTGGACTCTGGCTACTAAAGACTTCCTAAGCATCGGCCAAATGGTATTCCAGAGCTTGCGCTCAGCAGTCATCGTCGTGGGGGCCCGTCTCTTTCCACTTCTGCCGATAGCTGTGGAGTATTTGGCATCTGCGTTGAGAATATGCACCAGTATGGACCAAGCCTTGATCAGCACAAAGGTCTGACTTATAACCACTCTTTGCGCTGCATATAGCTCATCATTGGTTTCTGGGGAAGCGGCCAGCTTCACTCCATGGGAGATTATTTCGGTCACAGTGTCTTGCAACTCTAGCGCGAGGGTGCAGAGTTTTGGTGAGCCAATGTGTGCGATGGCCAGGAAAATATGATTCAACAAGTGAAGATTCTGATCGTTGTGTTGCTTGCAGAGGAGCTCGTGGAACCTGTTGCGTCTTGGTTCCAGCATAGAGATAATCAAATGGCTAGTCCAAATGGAAATCTTAAACTCTTCGCCCGTGTACTTTTGGAACTTCAGCGGGTCTCCCAAGAATAATACCATGTCATCAAACATTTCGGTGATTCCGGGGAATATTGTGCGATATCCATTGGTAGCCGGTGCTTGAGGCATCTGGTTGAGCGCTAGGTTAGCTGGCGCACTCCCAGGAGTGGCAGCGTAATAATCCCAGAGCATGACTTGAACAAGTGTGGCCGCCCCGTTGGTGGGCAACTTCGTTTTGCCGGTATAAATCAGCTTCATCAAGTCCACCAAAAAGCCCCCAATTGAAAACTTGTTTGCTAATTGATCCAACATTATCAAGTTGTGGACAGTCAACAGCCTAGCCAACGACTCCACGTTGACAGAGGATGACTCGATGGCATGTTTGACCAGAGTTTTTAGCGATGGCGTCAAAGTGGCAATGGCAAATGGATGCTCCCTCAAGATCTTTTCTACCATATCGAGCACAGGGCTGACGTCGATGTCTTGGCGTTTATCTAGCAACCCAGCTAACTTTCCAAGGAATATCCCAATGCCTTTGAGCAGTCGGTCTCCAAGTGAGTGATGGTGTATCTGTATAATGTAGGTGCTGAAGTTAGATAAAACTGTTGAAAAGGCTCGTCCATTTAGCTCTTGGCTGATCAAGTGCTCCATCACATCTCTGATGGGTAGATCTCGTAACGGAAGCGACTCTTCCGTCTCTTCAGAGGTCCAAACATCGTTCGGCCCCATAACAGTCTCCATGACATAAAACAGATCAAAAGTGTTTTCGCCACTTGTGTTCGCTCCGTGATTCTGCAAGAGTCGCTTTTAGTGCATATCCAGAACGAAACCACTATGCCACCTACCTTGAACAGCAGTAGGAACAAACAGTTATCTGCAAACTTATAGAAAGCCTCTCGCAGGAATTCCTTTGCTTTGAGAGCAGCTATATCCTGTGGGGAATCGCGTGCCTTGCACAGCAACTTTCCCATGGCGATGATTTGCTTTGATAACAAAAGTGCTGACAGCTTGCCAGGCTTCTTGAGAAGGGAATAGCACACCGCAATGGCAAGCTGTTTGTTCTCATCGTTGATATCGATAGACACGATTTCGGTGATACGACGCATGACAGGAATCACAGTTTCGTCAAGTTCGTACTAGAGTCTCAAAGTTAGCAAGAAGCTCAAGGCGAATATTAAATCCTCATTTACCTTATTGACAATGATCAGCATCAACTCTAACCATGATTTCAACATGACAGTAGGTAAGGCATAGAGCTCGTTGCAACTGAGAAACATCTTCAGTATTACATCCACAAACCATGTGCCAGGAACCATGTTGTCAGCTGAGTTGTCTCCGTCTTCTGTAAGTGTGTGAGACTCGTGGTACTTTGATTGTGATAGCATTTCTGGCCCAATGCTCGCAGTAATACCACTAACTATAGGCCCATTGGAGGACTCCTCATGTTTCCGGTGAGGCTTCTTAGGTAGAGGAACGTTGTCGAGCACACGTTTGATTCCAAGCACGAACACATTCAACAGAATGTGTGAGTTCCAATCAGCCGTATGGGGCAGTGCCCCAAATGTAACTTCTTTGTTTTTTGGAGCCTGCCAGTCGATCTTACAATCCTCAAAACCGAGGTGGATGACCACCGCTGACTTTAGTCTGACCAATTCCGAAGAAGATATCTTGACACTATTAGCTAGCATCTGCAATGCCAGAGTCATTAAGGATGCCTTCAGATTCTCGATATCACCTAAGGGAGTTTTGCCTGCTGGCGCAGAGATCTCTATTCGATTGCCGTTCTTTGACGAGGTATTCCCGGGAGGATGTGATCTGGTCGGAGGTAGTCCACTTGATCTCCTCTGTGCTTTGTCCGCAGCGCTTGTATCGTACTTCAGCAGAGTAAACGTTAAAGGCTCCCAATCAAACACCTGCAATCCAGGGAATATTGCGTTCAATCTTGTCATGTACTGTACAATCTTGGTCTTCTCTGCTACCGATTTCTCTTCAGCAAAGTACATTTCCCAGGCTTTCAAGGCATTCTGCTGGTTGGTGGAGCGCATAGATCTAGCTATAGTCAAACCTTTGTTACTCACGTTTTGGTTTTTGTCCCATAAGCTAGCTACACAGTAGTTATATACCGGGCCCAGTAAATGAAGACTATCTCTATGCAAAGTCTCAAAATCACGGGTAGTCTTGAAGAATATACCGAATCCATTGTCCAGATTTTTGTACCGAGTTTCCCAATCCTCCGAGGTAAAAATACCCTCGATGAATTCATGGAACTCTTCGGGATAAAGCTTAATCGTTCGCATAAATACCGACAAGGAGAACTCTGCCAAGAAATCGTAGTTGGGTGACATTAACTCCCAGATGATTTTTAGCAGTTTGCTGTGCAAAAGCTCTTTAGAGGTAAGACCAGTTTCGTCCTCAAAATCGTGGCTAGTGATGAGATACAACGTCTTGATGAGCTCTACGTGAATATTCAACTTGGAATGCTCTGAATAGCTGGCAATATATGTCATTATCTCTTTGACTTTCTCGACCTCGAATGCCTTATCGCTATCAAGGGAATTCGCCCCAGTATCAGGGGCTGACGCTGAGTTACCATGATGAAAGCACAACTCGCTGTTGACTGGTAAGATCTCAGCAGCTTCGATTTTATCATAAGGGCACCCCAAGATATGCAAGATCAAGACCAAGTTGTACTTGACAAAGATCGAAATGGTGTTGATCTCACTGTCTAGAAATTGTTGTGAATATAGCTCCGGCGTTGTGTTCGCTTCACAATCTTGGAACACCTGGCAAATCTGATTATAGTTGGCCTCGTTGATAGTTGTCAAGATATTCGCAATCTCTCTTGTCTCTGAATCTGAGTGTTTGGTGTTGCTCCATATCATCTGAAGTATCCTTACGTACACCGATACATTGGTCAGGGTATTTGAACTCCGATAGAATGAGTCTGGCGATTTGCCTTGACCGGGGGAACCCATTCCTGGCGATGATGCGTCAGAATCGCGTAGGATTTGACACAAGTCTGTAAATACTGAGTTGGGAACTGTGGCACCTCCAGCTATGAGGATACGTAGCCAATCCAACGCTTTCATCCTCTCGAAGTTGTTCTTGGCCAAAATAAATCTACGATATATCATGGTAATAGGGCTCTCCTCTACATACTCTGGCCCATTGGTGGGATTGGTTTTCGATGTCGTAGAAGTAGGTACCCCGAGGTGCTGATTAGGGTCAACACTCTTATAAATTTGCTCCAGGTTGGAAACAGGCCCAGCCTTGATTCCTCCATTGAGAAGTCTTTGAAGTGCCTTGATATCCGATGAAGTCAATATCCCCTCTGTTAGATCATCTGTTAAACTGCTAGAGCTTCCAAACGCTTTGAGCACATCTTCAAACCAGTAAGCTAGAATCCGGTCATAGCACGAGAACACCAGACCATTATTCTTGAGCCTAAAGAAACAATCCAGGAAATTCTCAAAACGATTGCCTTTGCTAGTGTTCGTCAGGCTCGTAGCAGCGCCAGAGTTGAACAACGCAGTGGGGCCTTTTTTCCCTGTATCATGACTTTCTGGTGGCAATACTCCTTGCGCAACCTGCCAGAGTCTCTTTTCAGCTATTTCTGTTTGTTGGTAGACTGTTCGGGAATATAATTCGTGATCTAGATTGTGGATGGCCTTTAACCATCTGTATATGTACTTGTCCTTTAACCCACGTCTAGCGGTAACATAGGCACCGCCACCAGTTCTGCTATGAACAAAAGTATATTTACTAGCAATGGCTGGATTAACGGTAGCTAGTAGTCGTTTTTCCTCTAAGACCTGGCGCACCCCTGGCGGGGATAATCTCTTGGATGTATACTCCAAATGGATGACAGATAGTCGGTTGTCCTCATCGTATAGCCAATACAGAACGGATCTTGTCAAATGCTCAAGGCAATAATGAGACATGAGTGGGTGTGGCCAACATCTACGCGTTAGCAACAGGAACCCGCATTCATTGACTGACAGGTCTATGTCAGATAGACATGTTTCGATTGCTGATAAGAGTATTTCTACAGTTGGAGAGGGCTCGATCACATAAGGAATTGGGAAGATGATCTCAGCTGTGGAATGTTTGCTCTTGAATATGTCTATTCCATCATTCGGGCTGCTAGTTTGCGGTCCCATATTACTTACATAATCCGGTGATGTAAACAACCCTTCTAAGAATCCCAGATCACTCATCGATTGAATCAGTTGCTTAACGACTAGATTGGTGTGGAATTTGCATTCCTTACGTATCCAGGCTTCAACCTCCTGGCAAGTTAAACTCTCCCGTTGCAGTAGCTCCTCTTCTGGCTCAGGTAAATACACTTGCAAGAGACTTCCGCCAGCACTATCGTTTCTAGACTGGTACTTCATCAAGAGTGTCATCTGAACAAGGTGCACCCTTGAAAATATCAAACTATGGGCGGTTGTTCGATTCAATCCAAAAAAGTAGCCCATAAATGAATTGGTGATGCCTGAAGCAACCGTTGCTATGATTTGGGAATCGATCAACGCGATAGCAGAGTCTAATTCAGGAAGACTCAGTGAGGTCGACTCTCCAGTTGAAAAATCAAACACCACATAGCCGGACATGATGGAGCTATCAAACAATTGTTTCTGCAGCCTAAGAATATCTAGGATAAGTGTTAACTCTTCGTAACTGTAGTCGTTCAGAGTCCCTGGCTTAAGCAAGATATCCGAATAATGGGAAACAAAGCGCTCTTGTATTCTCTTCTGCGTGATTGTCAGAGTGTGAGATTGGCGTTGCTCTCCGCATTCTAGTTTTGCGCATGCGTGTATACACTCGAAATGTGCTAGGCGACCACATCCTTCGCAATGATATCCCTGGTGTGAGATTCCCCATAAAGGATCCAAGCAAATATTACAGGCTAATAAGCATAATGTATTGACCTGTCGATAGTTGTGAGGACCAATGCGTACGGTAGTAGTCCCTTCAGGATATTTTGGACTCAACAAGGCTATTCGAGGGTTTGGGGTGATATACGAATAAGGAATTGATTGTAAAGTGGATATGCCCGACTCTTCTCCGTAGAATTGCAGTCTGGCAGCGTTATAACAGGAATAATGGACATTGTTTCCGCACCCATGGCATCGAACTCCAAAATAATCAATATGATTCAGACAATGAGTACAAATGCATACCGATTGCTCAGAGTTGTGAGAGCTAGGCCCATCCGCTAGGTACAGATGCGGATAGTATTCGTGGTCGTGCCAGTCCTCAGAGGCGCTTGAATTTGTACTGGCTATTGGATCATTCGATAGCTGTGGTTCATTTCGAAGCTCCTGATTATTCTTCAGCTCCAGATCAGATTTGTAATCAATTTTGGGCAACGGTTCAGCAATCAGCAGATGGCCAGCTCCATGCTCCCAATATTGAAAGAGAATCTGCAAAGCACGATAGCGGACTTCTTGGCTACCGTAAGCGACCACATTTAAGATGTTGATGTATACATCGGGCTTATTTGAGATGATCAAATCGATCAATAGATGGCTATGGTAAAGACTGACAAGCGCCATCTCCGAACCCTTAGTATTATGCAACAAAGCGAGTAGTACTGGCTCACATATTGAAGAATAGCTGTTACGAAGCTCCAAATCATCCGAGTAGGTGGATGAGAAACTTGATCGTTTACGATAATGAGCCCCACGGTCTCTGTTCCCCATTCTCCAGCTTTCCCCTACATCATCAGCCTGATCGGTAAACTGTGGTCCCAAATAATGAGAGTCTGAAGCCATGGCGGGCGGGGATGAAGGCTCCGGGAGAGTAATGGTAATACTGGCAGATTCTAGAAACGGCTGTGTTTAATATAGGCTGTGGTAAGTAAATTCCTGAAGTTATTACCTTGGGTCATGGTGGAAGCTTTCCTGCTATGTCTGTTTACGCTAGTCGGAATTTTGGGGGCACCCCTTGGTAGCAAACAGGGTATAATCGTGTTGTAATAGAGTAGTAGAAGCCTCTGGTACATGAAGCCTTTGAAGGTATACAGCGCTGTAACAAAATTAATCCCCACTTGGTAGTAAAATCTAGGGTTAGGCGGATATCGCTCAATTAGCAACTGCGCCAAGTCTAGTAAAACTGACTGCAGAATAAATGGTGGTCGTGTAAGCTTAGGAACAGCAATTGGATAGCGGCTTTCATATTGAACTAGATCAGAAACCATATCAAGGATTTTCTCCAGAAAGATTTCATCGCTAGTCATCATAATGTCGAACATTTTCTTGTTCTTCCGAGAAGGAGAAGGAGAGAAGGAGCGATGTGAGCTCACAGGAGAACGAGAGCGAGACGGAGAACTTGATGGGCTCCTAAAGGTAGGGAGAATGTATGTTAGCTTTTTAGCTACGTGTGTGATAGAAATCGGGTGCCGTGTATTCGGAAATGGTGCGAGTTGCATATTGTAAATCCTCACGGACGTACCCTTCGATTGGACTGTTTTCATAAGATTGGTTGTAGTTGGAATTTGGGTCCTGGCCTACATCACAGATGGCAAGGGCATCTCTTAGTTGCATAACCATATCCACTACTTCTTCGGAGACGGTTAATCCCTCTTCGGTTTGATAACTCCAAGACATTAAGGGAGGCGGCCTTTTCCTCTTCTGAAGCTTCTCTAATAGACCAAAAATGAACTTTTTATTTTCGTCTGGTTTCGAGTAAACGGCATTATTCCGTTTGAAAGCACCGCCCGCCTTTCTACCAAAGCTACCAACTGAGGGCTTTTTGGGTACTTGAATTGAAAGTGAGCCATTTGTCCCCCTTCTCGCAGGGATTGGAATTCCCTCAGAATCAGGCATTGTCACACCAAGATTATATCAGCCTGTTTCGAATCTTTGATAGAGAAGAACTTAAGATGGTATTAATAAAAGAGTTCAAAGTATCGCTACTCGTTAAAAGAAAGGGAATATATACGCAGTACGAATTAATCATTTTCCTATGAATGCTATCATAGGAAAGTACCAATCATTCCTACTGAAGTTAATCTCAAGTATGATTGTAACGAGTAACAAAGCTTAGGGTTAGGATTAGTTAGCTAAGCTGGAGATTTATTTTTACGGCTCTATTTATAAATCAGTATTTCCAGATTTAGCAACATACGCTGCCGAAGTCATTCAGTGATTACTGAAGCAATTCTGCTAAATTTAACCAGATATGTGCTGCTGGTACCATAGTTTGCATAATGAGTGGATTGTTTCCCTTCATGTACTTTGGATTTTGATATATTATTTAATCAGGCTTGGGTGTCTATATTAGTGGGCCAAAAGTTATAACAACGTGCTGTTACCAATCTGGGATTTGGGTATGGTCCATGTTGCTTGGATCATAGTTGCTGTGGTGGTGGTGGCTGGAGATAGGAAGGGAATGAGGCTGACCTAAACACTACGCCACGTTGGGAATTATGTCTTCATGAGCAGGCTGGATACTCATCACATAAATCGATAGATTAGCTGCCCATCTTTACAGCGTCTGACCATTAGATAAAGCTGTCAGCAATAGTTCTATCGAAGTCTATCCCCTTGCAACACTGATACCGAATGTCCTCCCAATTGTAGTATAATATTGTGGTAGCTATTCCATCACCCCACACTCTTGCTCTCTGTGTGGGGTGTTCTTTGCGTACTTCATTAGATGAAATGGACCTTGAGCAGAGAAGAAGTAGGTCACGATAATCTGCAGCGAAGTCCAAGGTTGCTGCTGGAACTTAACTCTGCCACATCCGCATAACGAGGTGCACATATCCACTGCTATTCTGCTCAGGTTTGTCCACCTTAAACAAACCGATATACATCACACTGAGCTTTTCGACATCCCTGTACACAGCCAAGAGGCTTCAACCGAATGTGATGTCATAACTAGCAACTATCCAACAATGGCGGGCGATTATGGATGCACTCCCATATCTGTGCGGAGCATCGATTTCGAAGCTTGAAACCTCTATCCTCTATCTATGTTCAGACCAATTTTGCCGAAATAATGGGTTAGTGCCAAGTCCCCAAGCATGAGGATTAACCCCATTGAAACCCAACGCATAGGAATATGCCGCAATGAGCATCCGTGTTTCAAATTGCTGATGATTCCTAGATTCATAATTGTGATCAACCCACCCTGCGTCAGAATGCACTGTCTCTCAATTATTGGATTTTCAATGGGCTCCTGTTTGTTTCAACCATGGCCCACCGCCAACCAATAATCAGAGAGTCTCTCAAACTGAATCCAGCGGAACAATACATGAAGAGTAGCATAGCCCCTGCACACGGCGGCCAAAAATCTCTGGTGGGCACTATAGAGGATCGGTGCGGAAGTGTACAGCTTCAACTGCTGAAGAGATCACTTCTTCCTCCTATAAAAGAAACCCCGAGTATCGCCAGCAGCTCAGCACTCAGGTTTCCATCGAACCAACTGCATATCCGTGGTATACATCCAATTATTGCCTCACTCACCAGCAATGGATCAATTGGGAATCAATATCCTGGCCAGCACCGGTTATATCCACGAGACGTTCGCTACCCTCTTTCAGGTCAATGACCACGCTGGGAGCTTCTGTCCTGCAAATAAGCCCGTAGATTCTTCAGCTCAAGCCTGTGATGGCTCACAAGATCTCTCATCGGGTGTATCGGAGCCAATCAAGATTTCAGCAATGTAGATGCTTGACATTTAGCACCAAAGCAGCCGCATGATATCAAACCTTTTGGTCCACTGATACTTGCATTAATTCATCTATCCGTCCATTCCCGCATTAAAGCCCGATTTCCATGCCTTCAAAGCCCCTCACACAAGGAGCACACATAGATTCTCTTCGGCACTCTGGCCGCTTCCAAGTTTGGTCTCGTACACAGACCCATTGAATGAATTGAATAAAATAACACCTCCGCTATAGACTAATGTGTTGCTACTTTGAAGAAAAACTCTGGTTAAACCAGGATTATCGCGTGCTAGCAAGACTCAGACGCTGTTGAATAAACATGTTGAAAGTCAGAAACATTAGGATGAAACCGCATATACTCACAATAACATATAAATATCTGACAAGCAACATGATAAATTTGGTTTGGAGATTAAGGGGAACCTGCGGAAACGAATACTAGTTTGAGTATATTCTCCCAGCAGTAATTGCAACATCTCAAGAGATACTCTTTAACTCCCTCTTCGCGTTGACGCAAAACCTAACAAGTCAAAGGGCATAAGCTCCATATATATGACGGAGTCCATTGGAATTAAGTGCGCCCCCAAGGATGACTCTGGCTTTACTGAGTTTCGCTCCATGCTACCCATTCATCAAGCCCCAGGCCGCATTTCCCGTTAATTTTCGATGCGGATTCTTACCGAGTATAATACTTGGGGTGCAGCGTCGGAAACCAAGACTTATTTTGCTTTAAAGTGACAGGAATCCAGTTATGGTGCGGTTAGATACGAGATACTTGTATGGAGCATGAATCCGTTATCTTTATTTGCGGATAATCCGTTAATCTGCCTGCCATGATATATAGATGTGATGTATGTGGCTACTAAGCAAAAGCTGATGGATTTTGGGATTCAATGGAATATAAGGCAAGCAAGCTGCTTCATTTTTTCCTAATGGCGATATAGATCACCACTGCAACAACAACCAAGATGATGATCGCTATCAGTGTTAGCATTTTGTATTTCGCCCGTAACTGCAACATGATTTTTTTAGTTCTATCCAATTCTCGATTACCCTCGCTCAGTTGGTCGTTGGCAACCACGACCTTCTCTTCGACGTGTTGGATAATTTCTTGCTGCTCCTCGACCATTTCGTGAACTTGTCTGAATAGTGAGTCCAGTTCCACGATCATCCTCGTGATTTCCACGATATCTTGGTGACGGTCTCTTACTAGTTGGGCCGTGGCCTTAGCGTTGTTCTTCCGCAGGATCTATTTTAAAGAAACCCCGAATGGTTAATTACATTCCCTGTATGGAGGTGGTCAGTAGTCTATCGGTGCCTACATACCGCACTTGCGAATATCTGATCGTTCGGCTCACTTGCGACATAGTCCTCGATCTCTACTTCAGTGGCCTCTGGATTCACCATGACATAATGGCGTCTCAAAACATTTCTGTAGTTCTCCTGTCCATTCCTCTCTGTCTCTCGGTATTTTTTAACGGTACTCTCAAGCTGTTGCTTTGCACCTGCACACTGCATTGGTTTAACCTCCATTATTATACCCACTTACACAGCAATACTTACCCTTTTTCTACGTAGCTCTACATCATCAGATTGAAGGATGTTCCTATAAAGAACTACAGGATAGTTGAGTAAGTAAGATACACTTGGCAACCGACTACTGGGTTATTTTTGTACCTTTTAGATGCTCTTTGCCCAGCCCCAGCATGGAGGTTGTTCGAGTAGAGAGTTCTCTCAACTGTGAGGAATTTTCTAAAGAGCAAGTGGGGTTAAGGATTTCCGATCGGATTGGGTTCCACGATTATACAAATAGTACCGGCTGATTCTTGCGGAGTTAATATGTCTAATGAAGCCTGGTATTTTTCGTCTATCTCGATGATGTTGATTTCACATCTTTGGCGTAGTTCACTGAGCTCTTCCAGCTAAAGTCCATGTTCACTATTCATCTTCTACAACCTCGACATGATGCTCTTATATTACTAACCGCTTTATTAAACTCAGCGGCAGACATTACGCTGCGAACTCCCTTCTCCATTTGACTAGGGGTATCGCCCTATAGGTAACGGTCAGCTACAGTCACGAACAATCTACCAAGCACCTACATCGTAAGAAGGCATTTTGCGATTGGAGGAAGAGGAAGGAGATCGATTATGAACAGTGGTAGGCGTGGACTTGATGGAAGTCGGCGCTAGGATAAATAGTGTAGGGTGATGAAGGTGATGTGATGGTCCTCTGCAAATTCCAAGTGGTGAGTTCGGGAGAAGTGCCAGGCTTATATAGGTCGGGAAGGGAGTTTATTGACTCAGGCTGCCTCCTGAGGCTCAGATATGAACCTCAATCAACCCTAATTAGTAAATGGAATGTTTTACTTCGATGCCAGAAGTATTCTAGGAATAACACCAGTGTTGAGGTCTATTGTTTGAGTAAATCAACGCTGCTGCAAATGGATTGGGTTTGATTTACAGAAGCTCAGCTGGTTCAAAATATTTGGAGTCGCTCATCTGCCAACATGCGCGGCAACACTTCAACCAAACTGGATACCGCTACAAAGAACGCTGCAAGACTGGACAAATAGCAGTCACCCGACTGCTGCCCCCATGTCTACGCAATTCTTTGTTGCTCTTGGCAGCGGTCTTGATCATGTGTGTAGCGGCGGTGTATCGGAGGTGTCGTGTGTTCATAAATAGCTGCAGTAGATACATAAACTGCCTTTCACCAGGCGGGTTTACCCAGTCATCTCGTCTCCACACCATGGTGGTTAATCAATTCTTCCAAATCCATCGCGTAAGTGAGGCAGCATGCCCAGGGGCTTCAGGCCATTTGTAAATCGGTGTTTAGCGCTCAAAGGGTGGTTGATGAGTGCTCTCCAATATCCCTTCAACCTTGGCCCATATATTTCCAGGAATGGCGCGTCAAGCCTCAACCTGGAGGTGCATCTCGCTGCCATGTGGGCATCATTGTTCTGGTGAAGGGCCCCTTTTACGGAAATATGTCAGGAGGGTGGCATTACCAATGAGATGGTTTATGTCGGATTCACTTATATTAATTTGCCAACAATGGACCCCGATGCCTCATGAGACAGCGATTGCAGGCGGCTTCACTGGATGTTGATAAGCGCATTTCCAAGCGACTTGGGTACGCAATTCTCTCCCAAACCTATGTGACTTGGTTGGGCCTGCCATTGGTCGGGATGGCCTGGTAGTAGGATATGTACGTGTCTGTCGCTGCAGCTGGAGCACTATGGCACTAGGTTAAGCTGCCACCACAGGCAACGCAATTGCTGCTTTCTCGATCTCACCAATAAGGATAGACAAGGATCTAGAGAGACTGCACCCCAACTAGGGGAGCTGGAAGCCATAGAGCCATCCGATTACGAGGCTCTATCTAGTAGAGCAAGTCTGCACCGGTAGGCCAAGGCCCATACAGCCAATCGTCATCTAGACAGCCTCTTCCTTGTCTGTATTCTCTTCCCCCGATCAGTGAAGTGCACAAAGAACAGGTACAGAATACAACCAATGAAAAGTCTCAGAAGTGTGCGACATAGCGATCCGGTTGTCAAAACGGATCTTATGAACAGTCAGGGTGGCAAGCACAAGCTTGCCCAGGCGCTGGAAACCATAGGCCAACTACAAAAGAGACCAAGAGGCCTTGCGACACGGCACGTATTGCCAAGCAGTTGTGGACGCAGTGGGCACAGCACCCATACGCTCTGAGAGCAAACAGGGCTCCGTGGATAGCAAAACCCTGTGGAATTGCGTCTGGCAGCACCAAGGTAGCAGATTCTTGTCACATCCGAACTCTATAGACAAGGAAACGTGAGCAAGGCACCTGATTGGGCCGAGCACTCGTACTCAACACCACGCATTTGGTAGGCTGCGTTGGTTTAGCGGATCACGAATCTCTCGACTGATCATGATGCTGATGTCCACCAAACTGCTCAGCCCAGAATCACTGAGGCGAAATAAATTGAAGCCAAATCGAAGATAAGCTGGATACCACCCAAAATTTGCCGCCTGCCTCTCATTGGTATGTGAATATCGAGATGTGACTAAATATGGCATGTCCTCTTCATCTGTCCCTCCATACCAAGCTAAAAATAGTCCGCCAGCCAACCTCACATACTGGTATTCATGAGTCAAAAGAGAATCCAATCCGAACTGGCCAGTCCAAATAAATAAATAATTAGCTGTGGTTTCACCCAAGATATCATTGATCATAGCTTGACAATATCCATCTCCATTTCTCTTTGTTCAGTCCGCCCACCTTTTCTCTCAACCCACCTTCTCTACGGATTTAGCCGCTTGTATTGCTATCCACCGACTCGCCTCACCTCACAACACTTGACTGGTTAGTTTCTCGGACAAAAAATGAGTAGAGACCGTTTAGCTGGCATAAAGGTATCTTCCTGTTGCACTGCTCAAGCCATACCCGGCCTAACTCCCCAGACAACAGGGCGGATATGCAAACTTGGAGGACCCTGTAGCTATGGAACTGGGAAGCGTTCAGCACGTTGATCCTGCTAATTCCCTAAACAGCTTTCTTCAGGAGGTATGTTACCCCCAAGAGGAGTGTCCCTGATGTTGCTAATCTCTGACTTCCTCGGTCATAGGTAACCGAAACCGAGGATGCCATCAGCTTGTTCCAGCAGAACGTCAGAAGAATTCAGGAGCTTCACTCTAATGTACTGGATGCTTTCAGTGAAGAACAAATCACCTGTAACTCAATCTCAGTGCTCGAATGGTCTGGAGATAAAGTAAAACTAATGTTGACTGTTGTTAGCCCTCAGCAACCAGACAGACAAGTTGGTCTCGGAAACGTTTCAGCTGGGAAATAGTATCAAGCTTCGGCTGAAAGGTATCTTCCCGAATTCCATCACTCCTTGTTGAATAGCCCTGTCAAGTCCCGAAACGCGTGCTTAACCCCAACTATCTTGACTACAGGACTTGCCAGCGGAAGAGTAAGTGAGCCTGGCCAAATGCAGATCAGAAGAAATAAGGCAAATATGCATCCCGTCTGGACCTGGCCATAGCGTACAGTTGATTAACACAATGCACATAGTACTCCGCTTTGCAGGAGAAATTCATGGAGGCCATCAAGCGTTATCGAGCAGTGGAGCAGGAGTCTCGCAACCGGTACAGAGAAAGAATGGAGAGACAATACCGCATTGGTACAGACTGTCTATTGCTATATTGAGGAGGAACAGCCCTGGTAACCCACTTGGATATGCAACTTTAGTGAAGCCGGATGCCTCGGAAGAAGAGATAGAGCAAGTGCTCAGTGAGAATGGCGGGAATCAGGTGTTTGCTCAGGCGGTAAGTATGCTATCAAATTTCAACATGGGGCAATTTGCTGATGTGATAGCAGTTGATGACTTCCACAAGGTCTTCGGAGGCACGAGAGGTTTTGAAGGAGGTACAGAGCAGACATGACGACATCAAGAAAATTGAAAAGAGCATTGTGGTATTGTGTCTATTATACATGTTGGCCGTTGGCAGGATCGCCTCTTATTTAATTACACTCCTAGGAACTTGCTCGCCTCTACGAAGAGATGCAAACCTTGATTATGCTGCAGGATGAGATGGTGCAGCAGATTGATAGTCACATGGAATCAACAGTAAACCATGGATATGAAGCTAACAAGCAAATGGACCAGGCAATTGGATACGCCAAGGCCAGCAGAAAGGTAGGCGACTGTCCTTATTGGGAAACATCAACTGCTAGGCTCACACCTTCCAATTGTCTAGAAAAAAATCTGTCTTTTTGTATTTTTCCTCCTGTTAGTTATCGTCATTGTGCTTGTAGTATACTTTACTCAATTCCACAAGTCATCCAAATAGGCTAGGCGATACAGGTTGAATTGTTGCTGTACATTACGACAACCCATTGCTTTTAACATGGCCGTCAATCATCTACTTCCCTAGTCAACGCACAAACGAAACCCCCTCACTTGCTTATACCACCCAGAATATGTAATAAAATTGAAGACCCTCCATATCACCCACAAAAGCCATAAGCTGCTGGATCTTCTCACACTAATTAGGAGAGTGTTTTGCTGGCATGATCTTGGTGTTCACCATGACCTGATTTGCCTTTTCGGGACACAGCAATATGTATCATCAGAAAGGCGTTCTGGATTGGGTCGAACCATCTTGCATGATCACATGAGACATGGAATAGCTAACGGGGAGTACGTAATATGCTCAGGAAGCCCACTATTGGTAGCAACATAACTGGTTAGACAGCCAATCACAGATTGGTTGGGTCTAGAGCGTACCGGGATAGATCATTCTAACCAGTGTCTACGCCAAGTAGTTGCAACCATGTTACATCACTTAAGCAGTGTAGGTCTGGCAACAGTGTGATAGAGGATTCAATCAACGGGCAGCTCACCATCCTATCCGCTCGGCTACATCTAACTAGATCACAAGGTCTTCTCCGTATCTGAGCGACCTCCTAATTACACGCATGGAGCGCTACCGTCTGGATCAGACGTTATGTCTAACATTGGAGACTCCACCATTTGGTTGAAGCTGTATTCCAGGCTGACCAGGCGAGCGAATGGTAAGCAGAACTTCCAGTGCAATTTCATATGTACCGTGTCATGAAGATACAACGGATTATTCCTTTTTATTCGTTTATGGTGTAGCTAAGCCTCATTACTTAAACAACGAAAGGAATGATGGCTTTACGATTCTTAGGATAATCCTTGAACTCCTTGAGATAGTTCTTGTGCTTCTTGATCGCCCAAAGATACATTTGTCCGTAAGCAACCAGAACGAAGAGCCAGGCGGCGTAGCTGTTTGTCAACACCGAGAAAGCAACCCAGGCGACAGTTTCGAAAAAGTAGTTGGGACAGCTGACCCAGTCGAAACCATATCCGTATGGGATACGGCGAACACGGGTGCCAGGAGGGCGAAGGTTGCGCAAGGTGATATGGGTCAGCAAGTTGGAGAATTCGGCAAACTACGTTACAATGCGATAAGCATATTTACAGAAGTATGGATTTCGGGAAAAGCCACTTACGAAGAACACAAAGATACAAACGAAAGTGAAGAGCTTGGAAACTTCCGCATTCTCGGTTCCTTTACCATACCAAGGGCCATATAGCCAGAAGGCTATGTTAACACCGGATAAAACGTGGTAGTGGAAGGAGTTCTTGAACACGTTTTGGAAGGGCATGGTTCCATGGCTGAATCGGTGAACGAACAATGTCTCCAGCTCTCTCTTGGCAAAATGGAAAAGCACAAGGAAGAAGGAAACGCTTGACAACCAAAATGTAAATTAGCCAAAGTGCGCTAGAGTTAAATAGTGGGTAGAAGCCGCCGGTACCTCTGAAGCTTACTATGTTCAAAAGTGGATCCATAAATGTAGTTCCCAAGGTAGTAAAAGATGGGGTGGATGAAGAGGGGACCAGCATATTCGATAAGGAAGACAGTTTTCCAGCCGATTTGGGGACCGAGATCTTTGAAATACAGAGTGTCTGAAAAAAACAACGCCGAGTTAATACCTTCAAACAAGTTCTAGTGCGATATATTCACATACCTCCATCAACAACGTTGCACTCAGATAATGGGGTGGCATTCTCGAGTGGGAGATTGGCTACATTTGGGAGCAATGAGAGCGCTGTAACAAAGGTAATTCAAATGCAGACCAGTGACATACCTGCTGAAGTGATCTTCTGTCTGTCGATGTAGTATTTGGGATCTGGGAGAGGCGAATGATACGTCAGTCATAAACACAGATGGCAAGAACGTGGAGTAACAAGCATACTTTTCTTGGCAATAGCATTCTTCACATCTCTGATAGTAGCATCTTTCTCAAGTTCCAGAGTAAGGGGGAAGGTGGAAGATTTCTTGGGGGTATTACTACCCTTCGAAGGACGCAGGGCGACAACTACTTTCATGATAGCTTAGGTTAGCCCAAGTGTAGTACGTAGATTATTTAAGTGAGCTCAGCATGCAAGCACACGAGTTCATTGGTCCATTAGGTTCCTCAAGCGGAATTGGCATTTGTCATGCAGCGAAAATTTTGTAGGGATTGCCACATATTTGATGTCCATCAATCGAGTGAGTGTGAAGATGCCCATCCGACACTCACATTGGCCCATCGCCTCGGCAACAGCGGGGTCGAAAACCTGATTAGCATCAGCACCAACAGCCACCATCAATGGCCGCTCGCAGGCCTTGCGATTTAGCTGGGCTCAGAAAAATCCAACCCACACCCATCCCATAATTGTGGCTACTGAGCCAGCTATAGAAATATGGAAAACACGATCTTCAGAAATTAAAGTTGTAACCTCCAGATTTGTGACATACACTGAGTCTCTCGGGATCTCCAATAATGTAGGTCCTCAATCAGACGAGGGAGATACTGTTGCCACCAAGACCGGTCACCGCGCTTTGTTACCACGCATCACCGGTCCAATGTGCAACCAAATTTTAAATCCAAATTTACCAGAAATCCCAAAAACGGCTCGCATCCATCCATATACACTCGTCGAGTCTAGGCCAGCCCCACATACGGGTTGATGTAGGGTCATTGGGCATGAGCCAAACAATAGAATCTGAAATACCATAACTCCGTGATTTCTGAGAACCTCGACAATCGAATCTTCTCGGGGAAGGTACCAATCAAGAAATAGAAATCCACCGGGGAGCCTATTCGATTGGTTGGAAAAAAAACCGAAATCATTTAAAAATCCCCGAGGTAATGTGCTACCGGGAACTTGTTGTTTTGGTCCCTTGTGTTTAACCTGTCAAACCTTTAATATCCTCATAGTTTCACACACAATAGTCATTCCCTATTAATGTCTACGTCAATAGATTTGAGTCTCCCTGTACCAACCCCGACCCTACCAGTAGCTGAGGTAAAGACTGGCGTATTCGAGAATGACTTCAAAATCAATCGAGAGGATCTATTGCGAGTCAAATCTCACTTCGTCGAGGAGGTCAAGAACGGGCTTTCAAATGCTAGCTCAAGTTTAGCTATGCTTCCCGGGTATGTTTCGTCCCTCCCTACCGGTGACGAGAAGGGGAAGTTCCTCTTGGTCATGATAGATGAAGCAACTCTCGGGGTTGGCGCAGTCACGTTTGTGGGCGGACGTAAGTACGAGCTTGCCCTACAGAAGTACGTGGTTGATGCCAACGCCAGAGAAAATGCGAAGAAGCTTTTCAGTTTCGTCGCGAATTGCCTAGCATTCTTGCTGAACGAACTTCATATTCCTTTAAACTCGAACCTTCCACTCGCCGCAAGCTTGGCTTTTCCTCTAAGGTTGGATGCATTCTAAACAACGAACACTTTCCTCAAACTAACATCTGTGTCTCTAGTCATCAAGGGGTGGGCAAAGGCCAAGTGCTGTCGTTCTGTAAGGGCTTCAGAGTCCCCGGATTATTGAGTAGAGATATCGGGGAGCTTCTTTTCGAGGCTTTCAAGAAAAAGGTACTTTTGTATGAGACGTAATGGCCAATCACAGAGACTCATGTTTGGTTTCAGGGTATTGTGGCAGATATTTTGACCATACAAAACGACACCATTACCAGTCTTCTTGCGCATGCCTATTCCGTTTGTTCACAGACCACCATTGGCTGCTTCATTGATTCGGGTACGAATATTGCCTATTTGGATTCACTGGAGCAGCTGCCAAAATGGAAGTCGCTGCTAGGTGTCGACAAGATGATCTTCAATACCGAATGTGGAGGGTTCAACGTAGAGGGCGCGCAAGTCAAACGTAACAAGTTTGACCTGAAAATAGACGAGGAGTCCCATCTTCCTGGGCTTCAACGATTTGAAAAGATGACCTCGGGCATGTATATCGGTGAAATCGTGCGCCTAGCTATGGAGAGCATGGTGCTGAAAGGGGTGCTGTTTGGTGGAAAGCTACCAAACGATTTGAGCACACCTTACCTCTTTGATTTCGAGCAAATGATTGTCATGGAAAGGTACGTCTTGTTACGGTGGCCGCGATTTTAACTTGAGTTTGGCTAACGGGTTCTTTGTAGTGACAAGTCTCCTGATCTATTGACTGTCAAGAGGTTGCTGAAGCATACATTGAATATCTCCACCTCCATCTCCGACCGCGAGATCGTCAAATGCCTATGCCAGCAGGTGTGTACTAGGGCTGCGAGCTTGGTGGGGGCTTGTCTGGCCGGGCTGATTGAACGACACATTCAAAATGATCCAGAGAAGATCGTTTCGGTCTCCCTTGATGGACGAGTGCTCCATCAGTACCATCAGTACCACCACCGCCTCTGCTCCACCGTCAGAGATCTGCTTGGGGAAAATGGCGACAAAGTCCGATTTGGCCTGGTAGAGAACTTGTCCGTGGGCGCGGGTGTTGGGGCTATGCTTCAGTTCAAGCTTCGCTGCTGATCACTTTAGTGTGTGCCAAGAAATACGACTAATTTTCAATTGTAATATTTGCCCATTTGATGGTGAAATTTCTCTCATAGATGGATTGGTGGCATCAACTACTATATACCTCACCCATCCCTTCGTCACTACCTTTCTGTAGCAACTGTATACCACACCGTCATCAAACAACATAGACTTGCTGACTTCCTTTCAAGAGTACACTTCTAACGCCAAGTAGTACCCTCTCATTCTAGAATGGATGACTGTCCGATGTGAATAATTTGCTTACAACGTTAAATAAATTAATGCGATAATTGATTGTCTTGTAAATGCAAGGTCTTGTGCCTCACTGCTAGAGATTTTCCTGCGGGCATGAGGGCGCTTCTTCGAAACAAAAGCCGTGGATTCCAGCGAAGCCGGTCGCACTTACCGCCCCCCTGGAATCTACTCTCATCAATATTCCGAACAAAAGTGAATGTCGCGCCACCTGGAAGAAGGTATCGTTGGAAGCAATGGTGAGACGTGAGTTGGCTATGATTGAGGTATGATGTAAGTCCGTGGGTTCCATAGTATCATGGGTATGACATCAGCCATTCCTATGAACGGTTAGATTTGCCTTCATTTATGCACTCCACGAATGATCTGCCATTCGTCACAGGTGCTGAGCATGATTCATTAATGTGGCGAGATGATGACGGTACTCCAAGCTGGGAATGTACCGTCATCTTGCCTTGAACGCTTTGGCAACGGTATATAAGGTGGGCATTCTTATTGACAAGGATTAGATCATCCCCGTCTTCAAGTTTAATCAAGTATGGCCCTCACCTGCTCCGATATCTTCAAGTTTATCTTCGCCGTTATATTCCCTCCCCTGGGTGTCCTTCTGGAGCGCGGTTGCGGCGTTGACCTCCTCATCAATATTGGTCTGACTATTCTTGGCTTTATCCCAGGTGAGTGCTCTCAAATCTGATACTCACATGCTATTCGCTACTAACAACATGAACTGCGTATCCTAGGCATCATTCACGCATTCTATATTATTCTGAAATACTAGTACGCAGTGGGGAATTTCGGCTGGCAGACATGTAAACATTTTTCCCTCTCTGTTTACTTCGTAGAACTGTAATCTGAATCCTCCAATAAACCAATACCTACCAATACCCATTGTTTACGCCTGAAAGCTCGACAACGTTGAACCTATTGCAGACGCCTCTTCCTCGCTGGTTACATCTGCTCTGGATTCCACCAGGCGCTGGCCGCCCACGATTATCCGAGCCAAGTCGATATTGAATAATGCCTTATATGGGATTCCCTAAAATGCATGTCTACTCCAAGTAGCCTCTTGACCGTAATTGACAACTCACCATCACAGATCCACTCCAGTGTAGTTCGACGAATGGGATAGGTTGCAATCACAAATATCACGATTTCTAGAATCTCCTTCCCCCCTTGCTACTCGATTAAATCCGATCCATTGCCATATTTGCACCATGCCAAACCCTATTGAGCGCTATCTCAAGGCACCAAGTCGACCATTCGGGAACGCTTCACCTATCTAATGAGGTTAAACAATTGGTGACTGAGACCCCGATGACACGACAACCTCGCTAGCGATGGAGGATCGATTCAGATGAGCTTAGGTCATGGTTTCCCTGCTGCCTGCATGTGCCCGTTCTGCTGACATCTGCATATAGATTGCGGCTTCCTTTATTGATAGCAACAGTCAGGTGAGAGGCTTCGGCGAATCACGCTGACCACTGGCCGCGTCATAATTGGTCTCAATCCCCTTTACAATGATTCTCTCCTGCTCCCCTTACCATCAGGGGTTCCTCATTCGCATTTGATAACGTAGGCGGCAGCTTTCCCTTTCAAACCATCTTCTGGGATTTTGAAACGTCGGGGACCGTAGAGACAATGGTTTTCGGGACATCCATGGAGTGATGCATGGTGGCGGTGTCAAGTCTGGGGGTCCATTGATTAATGTTATTGTGTCAAAGTCGAGTTACACTAGCATTTAATCTCAGTAGCTACCCACTACCTTATGGGCAGACGTTTGTTCCGTGACTGGTAATTGGCCAGTTGGCCAATCGTGTGGTCAGGAGTGATAATTGTTGATGCCCATTGGAAGGAAGGAAGTATACAATAAATCTCAGGTGACTTGGAGATGCCTTCTCAATTCAACGGTTAGTGGTTAAATAGGTGTGGGTATGTAGTAGGTTCCGGTAGTTTCTTATTTCCCTACCTACCCTTACCAACCAAGCCTGAGATGCTAAAGCACATCTGCACCCTTCTCTTCCTGTATGGGGCCCCCATGCTAGTAACTGCCTTTGATCAAAAACCGTTCGGTTTGGACATCGCCAGGAATACCACTTGCCCCGACGTATTGTCTTGTAAAGTTAGGAATGTTGACACCTGCTGTAGTCCCAAATACGGCCTTCTCGTTCTTGCCCAACAAGTGAGTGTTTGAATGAACCGGATATGTCTCACAGCAACTGAGTGCTAATGCGTTTTTTCCTGGTCTCCAGTGGATAGTCGGCTATGGGCCTAAAGATTCGTTCACTATGCATGGCCTGTGGCCTGATACTTGGTGAGTGTTGATATATTTGCGATGCACCGACCATACTTTTAACCATTGTGCTCTCGGTAGTGATGGTGGTCATGGCCCGGAAAATGGTTGCGACAGCACACGCTTGTACAATAACATGGACACCATAATCAAGGCTGATGGCCAGCTGTTTGACGACATGAATGAATATTGGCCATCATACAAAGGCCACAATCCATCCTTTTGGTAAGCGGTGAATTTCGATACTTCCTCGTCTTGAAATTCTCCCTAATCTCTACGCCAATGCATCAGGTCGCACGAATGGAATAAGCACGGGACTTGCGTAACTACTTTGAATCCTAGATGCTATAGCAACTACACGAAGTATGCAGAGGTCCGGGATTTCTTCCGTACTGCGTTGGATCTTCGAAAGAAATATGACATCTATCAGGCACTTGCCAACAAGGGAATCACTCCTGGAAAGACATACGACCGTGACCAGTTCGCCGACGCCATTGAGGAAGAGTTGGGAATCCAAGTATTCTTGCGTTGCCGCGGAAGAAGCATGCTTCAAGAGATCTTCATGTGGTTCCATGTTCGAGGGGCTTCAAACTATGTGCCAAGCAAAAGGTTGACAGGGAATCGTGGGTGCTACAAGGTGATCTACTATCCGCGAAAGTATGTATAGTGTAGTTGGCTTGCCTCCTGTAAGCGTCCGTACCAGTTGTATTTTTATTTTCAATCGAAGATTCACAAGCAAGAATGTATTGTTTACTGCAGTAACTAGCCATAATGATATCTAATCACCGAATAAATCTGTCGTTGGGTGATTGCCTCAACATGTCAAACATCCAGGTAAGTTGCCTAATTAAATTAATATGCTCTGCTATATACCACCGCTAGACAGCATCTCACTCATCCCCGTCCCCGTCCCCTCGATCATTCTCATCTCCATCCTCATCATCCTCGCCCCCATCCCCACCATCTTGCTCACTATTGGAGTAAGTGTAGCATAGATCGTGAATGTTCAGTACTTGGGATACCCTCAGTCCTAACGCGGGTAGAGCATCGCTTGTGCTGGCTAATCGACCGTTGAAAGTTCTTCCGTTGTATCCGTTTGCATTTGGGTGTGTCTGTTGCCAATTCCACCATACTTTATCCACGAAGGCATGGTGTATCCAAAACAATGGGCTAGAGAGAAGCGATGAGAATGTATCAGCCAAAGAGATCGTATCAACCTACTCATTGGAGCTCCAGGTCTGATCCATATCCCCGCCAATGGAGTGATGGATCCCTCCATGAGGGTGGTTCTCAAACATCTTCCGGAACTCGCGGAAATCACTGGCCGATTGTATAATGTTACTGATGGTGTCCGATGAGCTATACAGGTCTTGGAAATCCTCCCTAAACACTCGTTGTAGACAGTGTCGATTGGGAGTAGTCACTCTCCATCCCGCGAAGGGTCCAGTAGACACACAGCCATCCCGCTCGCGTCCTTCTCCCCCAAACCAGGAAAACACGGGTGAATCAAGGGGTGAATCAGCGTCTTTGGTCCAATCCTGCAGCAAGGCAAAGTTAGTCCAATGTGTCCATTTACGATGAAGTATAACTATACCCAGTAAGGTAAGGTGATGGAAGAGTCGATATTCTGTAGTGCTTGTTCGAATCGTCGGATGTACAGCCGATGCCAAGGAAAGAACATGGGGAACCAGTGGAAAAAGCGAAATTCCCGATTGTGTGAACGAGTGATACGGTCGTAAACGCCGTTTCGTTTTAGTTGATTGATCGCGCCAATGAATCGAAAACGGCTTCTAGATGAGAGCTCCCTAATCTCCCTTCTGGCCCGGACCCGAGAACACTGCCCAGTACATGCTGAGCTCCACAGCAGCACAATGAGTACGCAACTATAAACTACTGAATGGATCATGGTAGCGGATGTCTCATCTACGTTGAAGGTAGGAGAGCTCAAGGAACCTTTCTCAGGTGCTACTTGAGTTGGGGCAGCAGTTTTATTGAGCTTTTCATTCGTTTCATCCATGCTTTCTGAAACGCTTCAATCACCATATCGTCATTTATTAGGCATCATGGAATTCTACATGTCCACTTGGTGACCTTCACCTGCTCACTTGTTATTCTACACTAGACGGGCTTGCACTCTTTACCGTCATATCCATCAGCACGCCGATGTCCACTATTTGCACCAACTACAGGCACAAAAGGTAATGCCTGGGATGGGCATATAATCATCCAGATCCAGGGTGCCTGGCTTGGCTCAGCTGCTGCTGCGGTGAAAGCGCTGGGATGCTCTCCATGTATTAGACCAACAGCGTCCCCTTTATCTGAGATCAGCATCGAAGTCCAGCCAATGCTAACCTACCATGACAAGCCACAAGAGAACGTAGGCCAGTATACGTCACAGCGATTGGGCGCTTAGAGCTGATGTTAAATTTGATCTACAAAGGTGAAATGAATACCTAAATAACGGGGTAGGCGAGATTGGTTTTGTACGTAAGCTAGGTTAAACAAAACCCCTCGGATCCATCGCTCATGCCTTTAGTCGTAATGAACAGTCACCCTGATCATTCGACCTTCGTAACCACCAAACTCGCTTCAAGCCGGAGGCCAATGAGGTCCATGTACCCCAGCATTCCCGTATATGTCGTATGATGCATCCTACCAGATAAGGTAATGATCATTGTTTTAAAGAGAGTGGGATCCAGAGCTCGTCAGATGTCAAAGATATCGAAAAGAGTCATGTGCCCATTGAAAGCATGTGTAATTGGCTTAAAGCTACGGGGATAGGTGC
The DNA here is from genome assembly GCA_002104905.1 of Basidiobolus meristosporus CBS 931.73. Classification (NCBI taxonomy): domain Eukaryota; kingdom Fungi; phylum Basidiobolomycota; class Basidiobolomycetes; order Basidiobolales; family Basidiobolaceae; genus Basidiobolus; species Basidiobolus meristosporus. Next base: position 3,004 of record MCFE01000419.1, on the reverse strand, counting down.
ATACTGGTTTAGTACGTATGCCTTATATACGTACGTCTACTCGTTTGTGGTTGCAAAGTTCGAAACATACATAAAGGGATTCGTAATAGCATTATCAAACACAAGCCCAGTTCATCAAGGGTTTCAAGCAATTCTCAACGCCACAGAGCCAATTTGGCGGGGCTCTGCACTGAAGGAGATCCATATCTGGTTGGTGTCGAAGTGCACAGTATGCCTTGAAGCCTATATTCAGGCTCAATCACCTGAACAACAGGTGTAAATCATTTGCCACTCCGCCTTCTACAATCATGCTACATTCTGCAGCGAATCCTTGATCTGATGCATAGAGAAATCTCAACCTCAGAGAGTCGGATAACAGTCAGTTGAGCAGCCACAAACTAGTCTGGAATAGTATTGATGATGATGTTTGGTGCCTGTGTACCACATCCCCGTTCGGATAGCCGTACACGCAGAGTGCAATGCGCTTGTACTGGTTGAGACGTCAACAATTGAGGAGAAAATGCTGCGATGCATCCACTCCAGCGATTCCCTATCTAATCCATACGAGCCTAGCATGTGCGGCATCCCACCTTGAATCCAGAAAACCCCAAAAGGTGTGCATTAATTATTGATTCCGAAGTGTATGAGGATCAACACCAAGTAGGAATATCGCCCCTGTCATCTATCCGAAATACCGGAAGATTAGGTCGGTGTACTACGTTTAATGCTCAGCAACATTACCAAGACGCGTCATTAGTTTTACCTTACCGGCATAAATAACTAGAATTGTGCCTGGTTATTAGTAATAACCACCCAATCAAGTTGAGAAGTGACTGGGCCATGATGTATAAGTGCATTTCACAGAGCTGTCTGGCTAGAGAACCAATGAGACAGTCGCTCGCAATGGAAAGAACAATCAATATAAAGCACACAGGCATTGTATCGATGGCCCGTAATCAAGGCAAGCCAACAATCCCCAGACTACAGACAATTCTTTATCATGAGCAGTCAAAGTGACGAGATTCCTGGACCCAAGCCTCAGTAAGCTTTGAATATCGTACTACATACCACGATCGTTCCCTAACTCTGAAAACAACAGCATTCTGCTTGGTAACGTCAAAGACGTAATTCCCGACGTAATTGGCAATTACAGGCGCTTACATGATGAGTATGGCCCGGTGATGCGCTTATATTTAGGAGGGCATGACCTTGTATCAATATGCGATCCAGATGTGATTAAATTCATCACTGGTGAAGGGGATTTCACCAAGGAAATATACAGTGTCTACGAAGACCTTGCCATACTGAGTGGCCGAGGGTTGGTCACCACAGCAACAAAAGATCCGGGTAAGTAGTAGTATTCAATAAATTGCTTGATAATTGCTTGATTGCTCTAACCACGATTGACTGGGATTGAATATCATAGACTGGATTCTTGCCCACAAATTGCTGATGCCAGCTTTCAGTGCTCGTGCGATGAAGGTAAGAGGAGCCGTCTGGTGTCATTGAAAATCGATTAACCCCTTGTTCATGTACACAGGCATATCACGACACTATGGGGAAATGTATCCTGGATCTACTGAAGATCATGGAGTCATGCCAGAAGGATGACGAACCAATCGACATGTCACGTTGGATGATCTCTCTAGCATTAGAGAGTATAGGCGTAATCGGCTTTGGATATAACTTCAATCTCCTTGATGACAAAGATAGCGAGGTATGGTTATCCACTGGTCAAATATACTATGCTATATGGAATCCCTAGTATTAATCACCTGCAACTAGCGTCATCCCTTCTCGGTCGCATTGAACTATGTTCAAAGTATGATAATGAAACGAACCAACTCTGTTACATGGACCAAGTGGTTACAAACTACGGCCAATGTTAGGTTTCGTCGAGACCTGGCCACTTTGAGAGATACTGTAGACGATGTTCTGAAGCAACGAAGATTGAATCCTCCTTCAGAGGACGCTAGAAGAGACCTCTTGGATTTCATGCTGGCGGCAGAGTCCAAAGATGGTGAAAAACTGGACGACAATCTTATCCGAGATGAGATTATCACATTTCTAAGTGCAGGTATGTGGGCCCGATGTCTATCGTAGTCCAGAATGATGGCCAGCTTACTGATGTATATGCCTCAGGACATAACACCACCTCTTCATTCCTCAGTTGGACGTTCTTCGAGTTAGCACGTAACCCTGACGTAGAGCAAAAGATCCTACAAGAAATCGTGAATGCTGGAATAAAACCAGGGGAGATTCCTTCCACGGAGCAAGTGGCGAAGTGCAAGTACATTGACATGGTCATCAAAGAGTCGCTGCGATTCCATTCGCCCATACCACTGGTTCTGAAGTATTGTCAACATGACTGCACTATCAAGACCTCCGAGGGAAAAGAATACGAGATCAAACGAGGCCAACTTACACAAGTCCAGATCTCTGCTGTTCATAAGGACCCAAAATTATGGAAGAATCCAAACGTTTTTGACCCAGAGCGCTTCAGCCCAGAGAAAGAAGCTGAGAGGCACCCATGCGCGTGGATCCCATTCAGTGATGGCCCAAGGGCATGCATAGGAAGACAATTCTCCTTACAGGAAGGAAAACTTGCGCTGATCATGCTCCTTTGCAAATTCCGCTTCCGTCTGCTGGATGAAACCAAAGAGATCGGGTATCAGATAATCGTCTCGTTAAAACCTGTAGACCTGATCATGAAAGTTCTACCGGCAGAATTGCCATCTCCGAATGCGGGATCAGAAAGCTCGAGTCACCAAGACGCCACCAAGCCACCGGTGAAGACAGAGGGAAATGAGGTGCTTGAGCATGCAAAATTCCCTCTCCCCCCGGTTACGTTCCTTTACGGAACCCAAACAGGCACCTCAGAGGAATATGCTAGAAAGCTGTCTGGCCAGGCCAGGGAATTTGGGTTTACCGATGTTACCGTGGCTGAGCTGGATGACTGGGAAGTCATCAAAAACGGCAGCGTTCCTGTTAATAAGGAGCAGAGATCTCCTAGTGATGAGGCGGG